>BMAV01024590.1:870683-940478 GCA_019973955.1 Trichonephila inaurata madagascariensis
CTTCAGAGGTTTATTTCTTTGCCTCTATATTTCGTCAATTTGACCTTCACCGGACAGTTTAGGTCCTCTTTTGCTAAAAGGGACAATACTTCTCGGGGATCGATAACAAATGGATTTTGTAGACCAATGATTTATCCAGGGTTCTTTCTTGGAAATTTCGATCAGGGAACGTTAGTTTACGGCTCATACATGAATGCATACATGAAGGAAGTTTTCGTGATAAATCGTTCCTAAACTTATCGTAAGTGCTTTCAGGCTCCGTAATTCTTCAGCTTTTTATCTCAGCAATTACCTTTTGTAAAAATTCAAAGTATAATTTGAGTTATATGACATTTATGAATAAATAAAATAATTTTTTCTTCAAATTTTAAACATTTTATATAATGCTAATTTTAATTTTTTTTTTTCTTAAATTTCAAAATGTATCGTGTTTTATCTCAAAACTGAATGTTCTTAATTATTTTTTAGTTAAATAAGGTAATGAAGATTGATTAATGTACATTCGAATATTTAAAGTTAGTCTTTCCTGAAATGAAATAAATTTCCTTTTCGAAAATTTTAAGGTATAATCGGAGAGAAGCAATTTCAGAAGTATGGCACATTTTTTTAATAAATTCATTTTTAATAATAATGTTTTAAGAAATCAAGTTATAGCTAAAATTTGCCTAATTGTTGAAATATTCTTATAGAGTTCTGAACTTTCTATAGTAAATTTAACACAAATAAATCTAGAATATTTATATTTTTCCTTGATTTTCTGCAAATAGATTTATGGTTGGAGAATAACACGTAAAATTATTGATATTTAACTTCAAAAAATCAAATATTACTTTCATTGATTGTATAATTTATAAAGTCCAAAGTTTAAAGTAAAATCTTATATTTATCTTTCCCTACAGGTAATAAGTTATTGAAAAGAGTATAAAGATTACTATAACATAACAATTGAAAATTTTTCGAGCCAAAAAGTTTCGTGTACTATTGAACTTACTTTTCAGCTGTAGTAAAAAAGTTTTTATTAGATAAACAAATAAGTACAATACAACAATTGAATCATTTCTTAGTATGTATATTCAAAATAAAATTTTTCGAAAGAACATATGCTTCACGTGGCATTTCACAATGGCAGTAACCATGTGTATTCAGTAAACTATAATGCAACTGTAATGCTGAATACAAACATACTGCACCTGATAATTTATACATCGAAACCTTTTCACATTTCTATCCTATTACATAAATGGAAATAGTATTTTCTAACATTCTTTATTATAAAATTTAATTATCTTCCTCCCATACTAAGGGATACTGCGTTGCTTTAATTATTATTAAAATAATTGAGATAAAAAATAAAACTTCTATATTAATGCTTCTTTTCATATTCATCATCTTAAGTTATACACCAAGTTGGACGAGTTATCACTTAATGTTTCTGAACCTTTCGATCGTCTTCATTGCAGAACTCAACATAATGTCTCAAAAACCAATGTTTTTTCTTGAATAAAGACTTTCGTGTCACCAAATATCTGACCTCACAATGGTGCTTTAGTTTTGGGAATGAAAAGTAGGGTTAGACTTATAGAGAATCAGGTGGATATGACAAAATTTCAAAGCCACATTGCTTTGATTCGTCAACTACACGTTGAGATGAGTGAGCAGAAACATTGTTGTAAAGAAGAAATCACCACTGATGAACATACCACTTGGCTTCTTTATCAAAATATAGTGCAGTTTGTTCAATAGTTGTGCTACAATATGCACTATTGTTGATGTGGTTTTTCTTCAGATAGTACGTTAAGATGACACCGAATCATCCCAAGGAAAAGACAGCATAACCCTTTCTGTAGACTTCTGTACCTTATTCTTCTTGATGGGAAGAAGAGTGATGGTGTTTCTCTTCCTTGCTCATCTATTAGGTCTTTGGATAATATTGATAGAGTCAACAATATTCCATAATTAGTAGGTGAACAAAATCATCTCTACTTTGTTACAAAAGATTCAACCTCTTTCTTGACAGATCGCATCGTGTTTCTTTAGGAAAATAAATCAATAACCATAGAATCAACCGTTCTTACACCTTTGACACGTTCATTAATAATTATCCACACACTACCATAATTAAGGTTAGTCCTATTCATGATCATTTGGATTGTTGCTCTTCGGTGTTGTAGGATAGAGTCCCCCAATTTCTTCAGAGTGACTCCATCATCCGTGAGCGATAGTCATCTAATCATTTGGTAGATACATTTAATTGATTTGAATATTCATTTTCCATCTCACTTCGCACGGTTCAGCTACTCGAGGGCTTTTGGCGATGGAACGTGCAATTTTGAACCTTGGTCAAGTTTTCCAACTCACAACAGTCATATGACCAGCTATTTTTCCTCTAACAGAGACATCACTTTATCACAGATTTTTCAGTCACTGTAACCTTTACATGAAGTAAGCTAATGTGTGAGGTTATTTTCTCTATACTGTGAGTTATTTCAGCTCAAGGCTTCCTGAAACGAAACAAATAAGCATAAACAGCTTATAAACAGCATTACTATACTATATACATGAGGATCAATTAATATGCAGAATAAATTTTATCTAGATATCTCGCTTATTTCCTAACAATAATTAAAACTTGATTGTAAGTCTATGTAAATGATTTATTAATTACGTTCTCTGATGTAAACTCCTTCTTATTATTTTAATTTAAATAAAAAAAAGTAATCGAAGGAAGATGTGTTTTTTTAAGCAGCTTAAAGGTATTTGTGTGTTACCTAAAAATTCATTTGAAAGATTTATGTGCAAATGTGTTACTTTTAATAAAAATGTATCTGCATGTTACATTATTCATCAAGCTACATTTAGTTTACATTAATGATGATATCTAATCTAAAAGTATGCAAAATTTCCTCAAAAATGTTTACAATAGTGTAACTCTGTGTAAAAATAAAGTCATTCATTAATATAATGGTACTAATGATAATTTGGAAATTGCAAATGTAAAAAAAAAGGATTGATATGCGTATAAATATTTTCATTAATAAGAAATCCGAATATTTCTTGTAATCCAGCTTCTTAAACTGCATCACTCTTCCAATACATGTATATTGAACTTTTAACTAACTTAAAAATTCATCACTGAATTATTTTTCAGTGAATCTGTTTTTAATGCTCAGTGAAAACCTTTTTAAGGAGATTCTTAAGAAAATATTTTCTTTTATTTTACAATTGAAATGCAATTGCTAATAATAATTTTGAATCTATAATATACTTTACAGGAAAAAAAAATAAATACGAAGCATTGAATAAGTTTAAATAATGTTAAATAGTTCATAGAAGAATGGAGATTAAGTTATAAAGTAATTTTAGAGAATGTGTGTAAAGCAATACTGTAAAAAATCATTAGTAATTACACTGCTAAAACATTATTTATTTTAACATTAAAAATTAAAGAAAAGCAAATTATTCTACAATAGTTTTAAGGTCATTGAGAGTAATCCAAGATTTGCATTATGAATTGAGGAAAAGTAATTCCATAGTAGCGCGAATAATCTTTAACTTATTTTGAGACATGAAGTAATCTTGTGAAAATAACGCGTAGGAATATATTATCATATCGATCTCGTTTACTTGCTGATACGCGAAAGTAGATTTTCGGCTTACACACAGAGTTCTATCCATTTATAAACCTTCATGCATAAATTGCATTTATGCAAGCAAGTTAATACTTTCAAGAACTTACACCACTGCAGCTACGCATATATTTTCGTATATATTTGGAACTAAAATTACTCTTCGTAAAACAACCTTGTCATTGCAGATAATTCTAAAAGGGGCTTAAACACAAGAGGTCTTTTCACTGAATAAGTATTAGCCTGAATAAGAGAATTTAGAATAATGTATTCAACAGTTTTCAAAGGCATGTTCTCTTCGTTAAAACACCTAACAGTGTCCTCTGAACTAGACATGTATTTTCTCCAACTCGCTTGCACAGTGTACCTGTTAATTATCATTCGTTACCAAAGAGTAGAATAGCTAATTATAAGCGTTACAATTTGTAGTGGATCCCTTTTATTTCCCTTCAACAAATAGCAAGGCTAGTATAGTGCTGCACTTGAGATACTAATTAAAACTTCCCTAACGAAGCATCCCTAGTGAAACTAAAACTAAACCTTGCTCACATTCATCTCGTTAGCTTGGAAAATCCTACTAGTTGCGAACAAAGTGCCAAATCTGCTTAGAGAGCAACATTTCGATTAAATGAACTTGATTTAGCTACATATTTATTCATGTTCTTTCAGGACAAGCAATCATTATTTATGATATCCTTATGCCAAATATGATTAATAAAGTGCTCACTCACCACATTTTCAACATTTCTCTTAATTTTTCAATGAAATTGTAAAGTAGAAACTAAGGCTTTGCTCCTAAATCTTGTGCAGCATCTACAATGTCTTGTAATTGTGTCTTGGAAAATTAAATGAAAGAGTTCTCTCGACTCAAGGCTAGTCATGCAAATTTTCTTTCTGTTTAAGAAAAGCTCAAAAGTAATTCCTGTGGAGTCTGGGAATGATTAAGTTACTCTTATAAGGAGTGAAATCTTAAATTATGCTTTGGTGTTAACGATCATTCTATAAAAGTCTGATTTAATACATTTGTGAGGATTTTTATTTTTGTTATATCTTAAAGAGATTTTAAGTAAAATTATGATACTTTTATAAAATCTGCTAAAATTGCTTTGATTATATTTTTGTACACTATAAATCTGTGTTATTCTGTCACAATCATAGATTGTACGTTAGTAATTGCACACGTTAAGTTTAAGACTATAACATTTTGATTCTTGAAAAGTAATACATATGCCCTAAATTTATAAGCTGACATTTTTAATTTGAAATTGCTTATGATAGATAAACTGAGTGTACCTATGTTTTTATTAAAATTTATCATTAGGAATTCTCCCTGTCCATCCTACTTTATAGCATTTTTATGCTTTTAGTATTGGCAAATCAGGCACATTTGACTTCAAAGTATATATATAATGTCTAGAATATTATATAAAACTGCTCATAAAAAGTATACACTAAATATTTGATAGATGGATAAAAGTTATCATTTGAATATTTAATACTAAGTATGCAATTCACACTATTATTAAATGCAATAGTTTGCTTAGTTACTGTGACTAGCTTTATGTAATAAATCTTCCGTAAATGCAGCAAATACTTCCGAAATGATATTGTATATCCCATTTTAGGTGTGCTGTTAATGCATATTATATATTCGGTTGAGAATCAATGTAAACTGCAACGTATGTTTCATATAAATACTTCACTGTAAAAGCAATACAGAAACGTGATATATTTCCACACACACACACACACACATACATATATATGAAAGAATGCATGGCGTAAAACCAGAAAAGAAGGATAATTTAAGCAATGTAACCTTAACATTGCAAATATTATTTTTAAAAAGAGTGATTTGTTGGTTAAGGAAAAATATGTTACATAATACTAAAAACTTTCGGAACTGTTTATATAGTATTCATAAGAGTTATGAAACTGGAGAAGAGAAAAAGTATTTGACCAAGGGAAAAGATGATGGAATATATTCAACTAAATCTCACTTTGAAAGTAATCTAACAACCTAAATAATGTCTTTTTTTAGGGGTGTTTCTTTTTTTGTATTTTTCTGTAAGGCAATAGAGAGGATCTTTTATCCAGAGAACTAACTCTAAGCTGAGCGTATTTCAACTTTGCATTGGAATGGCAAAGTGGCTCACTTCTAAGTGAAGGCTATCGGTAGTGATTGATCAAAGAAGGTTTCAAATCTCTTTTACTTCTTTGGGATGTAACTCTTGCCAAAAAATTTGACATTTGCATATTTTTCGTTGAATCTATTTTTGTAGCAATTTCCCAATAAGTTTTTTTTTTTTTTTGAATAAGAACAGGAAATTTGTTTATATTCGTAATTTTTTTTAAAAAGTTAACTAAATTACAGAAATAAAAGACACGGAATTTATCAAAATTACGCAAAGCTTCTTTTTAGTGCAAAATAAGTATGTTAGAAATTATTTATCATTAACAACAAACATTACTAAGAACGGGCTATTATTGAAAACATTGTACATACAACTTCACTTTATTTTTCTCTAAATGAATTTTTTACATTGAAAATTGCCTTCGCAATTCAAATTTTGTATCAAAATACAACATATAATTATAGTATTCCATTCTGCGAAAAAAACTAAAATTAAATTAAGTTTTTTTTTCATTATTATTTTCATAATATTTACTATCAGAAATTATTTGAAGAATTTTTCAAGGAAAAAAAATATTGAAATGTTAAAACTTTAATTGCCATCTATTGTTTACAAAATTTAAAAACACATACATCAGTTTTTTACTTAATGGTTCATATATAAATACGAGTATATATATATATATATATAAAAGTTCTTAGTAAAAAATATGATCCTAAAGTTTAAATCAGGAAAAAATTTAAATCTTATGAAATGGCAAAAAAATGTACTAAATTAAAATATGTTTTTTCTCTGACATACTTACTATAAAAAATTAAATTAAAATAATCTACTGATATATATTTACTCTATTTTAATTAAATTTAGCGAATTAATGGATTACGTATCAATATTAGCAAAAAATGTGAGAGCTAACATAACTTTTCTATTTACTTTTACTTACTAATATTACTTTATATATAATAATGCAGTGTTTTTATAACATGCAATGAGCTTATTTTAAATTTTAAAATGGATAAGAGTGTATATATATCCAATGGAAGGAAATTAATTATGCATTACTCGGTGGTGGCTTTAAGTTGATTTACCTTTTTTTTTACGAAGTCTGAATCGTTTAATTTTATATGAAGTTTCTCTCTATCTAATTTATCACTCTGAAATAAAATCCCTGTTACAGTCAACAAATTGGATTAGATTTGCATTTGCAGTCTCTTAAAAATAAGAATAGTCCATACATAGTTTGAACAATTGAATGAGATGCATATTTCATACAAAGCTGTTTTATATCGTACATCAGCGCTTCTTAAACTTTCAATGCTTGCGACCCTATTTTCAATCAGAGTTTTCATCACGCCCCCTTCGTATAATAACAATATATAGAATTTAGTAATAATGTACTATGACGTATGTAAGGCTACAATACGACTCTAGTTATAAACCACACAAATTAATAAGATAGTAAGGAAGTCACTAGTAACTCTTAAACATGTTCTTAAATTAACGTTGATAAATTAATTATAAAATGCATTGTGTACTACTGAAACATTTATAAATATATTACGTCAATGTAAATGTGTCCGAATGTATTTTGTTTGCTTTTTTCAGTAAATTGATAATTTTTCTAAATATTCTTTTATTTGCGACTTTTCGATATGCTCGCCCCCCCCACGTAGAGGGGCGCTCCTCAAAGTTTGAAAAACGCTGTCGTACATCATTTAATTAGTGTGCACAACACATCTCAAGAGGTCCTTCATCTATATTATGTCCCATCTATATCTATCACACCCACATATAAATGCATACAATAAATTTCTACACATTAAAAACTAATTTACTAATATGGTTTCAAATACTTTTTAAATTACGAATTATAGAAGGAACACTCAATGATTATGATATGTACCACAAATATTTAAAGCCATGTTAATAAGATTCTCAATATCCGACTTTTAATAGAAACAATTATTCTTAAAATACTATTCTAGGCACAGAAACAAAATTGCAGTTTCTATTATTTTTAAAATAATCTTTCATAACACTTAAATACAAACATATGTGACTTAAAATTTGGGAAGAAAATGAATGACTCCTACAACGCATGAAAAAAGTCACAATAAAGTGCGATATTTTAAAAGATCTTTTCGATGTTATTATTTTCATCTCTCTGCAACTTTCTTTTGAGGGATTCCTTTCCACAATTTCAGAAAAATAAATATAAAGTAATTATTTGTGTCAGCTGTCATCTAGAGTTTTGAGTCCATTCAACATACGTTTTAACATTTTCTGCATTTTTTTCACTAAACATTTTTTTACTCATACCCTTTTTACCTCCCTACAACGACATATCAACTTCACTATAAATAGACTATTCAGGACACGTAAACATTTACATTTTTACTCACGATCCTCAAAGGCTCCATTTACTGGACCGTAGTTTAGGCTTTGTTTTTTAGAAGTCATTTTATCTATTCCTTTTTTACATAAAATTCAACTTCCTATATCTTAGCTAAACGACATGGATAAAATATATAAATATGCTAATAAATATACTTATATTATATAAATTACCAATGTGGCAAATTTAAATACATAATGCTTAGAAGCTCACAATTTTGTTTCTATAATGTATAACTTACATTTAAGATCCTCTCTTTTATTCAGAAAGTTTTTTTTTTAAATGTATCATTATTCAGCAGACTTTGATATATGACTATATTTTTAAAAAAGCACATTAGTTAATAATAATATACATGGTACATTATTAAGAAAATATTTTATAAAATGTTCTATTCGACAATTATTTCTGTAAACCATGGTATAATATATTTCTCCTAAAATAAGTGTTCCATCAAATACATTGATGATTTTGTACAAAATTAACATAATGAAAATAACTATTTTCAGAGGTTTGGTGTAAGAAAGTCAAATATTTAAGGGAATCGCATACATGGTAGTTATGTTAACTGAATTGTGTACATAATAACTGAATTCTTAAAATTCAAGTTCTATCCAGAAGTTATATATATATATAATGTTGTAATAATTGTATTAATATGGTATATAATGTGTTTTTGGTTCACAGCAATTTGTAAATAGCTAAGAAGACATATTTTGTAAAAATAAAAGAAAATAAAACTAAAACTCCCTATTGCTCCAATTTAGCATTAAGTTATTTTTAGAAACGCTTTTGCTTATAAGATATTAAATTTTTTTTTGCAATGCACTAATAAATTACGTAAATGTGTGGAAATTATTAGACATACAATTTTATATGCATTAATTCATTGCAAATATGTATCTTAGTTGAAAGGATTCAGAATCTAACCAGTAGTAGTCATACTATAATAATACACTCTACTATATATCTCAATTTATTCTGCTTCTATTTATTCCAGTGACTAAGCACACAATCTTATTAAGACGAAATTTGCATCGTAAGAAGATTTATATCCGGCTATACCCTATGGGCATCTAGGGATAGAAAACGCATAAATTACAATAACTTTTGTAGGAGTTCATTATGGTTAATTTTAATATAGCACGTAGAAGTTATTAGAGCGTTTTTGCCTATTATTACAGAATTACTTACTGATGTTACTGTACTCATAGACATACATTGCAAAATATCCAACATAAGAAATTAAGAATAGCACATAAAAAAAAGTAGTAAAGAATAGAAAATGTATTCAAATAAAACATAAAACGTAATCCAGAGTACATAGCTAGAAATCATCTATCTTGGGGCTAAGCAAAAATTATTTGATTGTATGAATTAAAAATGAATTATAGTCGTACACGTTTAGTTGAAGATTCTTTTCCCTTGATATCTGGAAAAACGCTCCACATTCTTTATGGTGAGCAATAAGCACAAATAATAATAATTTATGAAATAAATACAAGTTTTGTTTTATTTTTCTTTAAAGTCTCAAAAAAATGACATTGAAAAACACGAAATTAACTTTTTTTCTGTAATAACATATCAAAACAGAGTTGTTAATTTAAGTTAAAACAAATTTTTTGCAAAGAAAATTAATAGTATTATTCGTCTAAATAAAAAAAATTGAATTGCAACATCAGACAATACAAATAAAAATGTATGTAGATTCTAAGATTAGAGAATATTTTCAGTAACATTTTTACTACTTAATTGTTTGAGAAAATTCGTAAGATAAAATATATCTTCATTTAAATTATATCATATTGATAAATTTATACACACACACACACACACATATATATATATAAACATACACACACATACATATATACGTATACACAATAACATATTGTTTAATAGTTAAATTTACAATTGGAAAAAAAAAATAATGAACCTAAAATTTAGATTCATTTTCATATATTTATTTTAATATTTTAATCACATTACTGAAATTTATTTTACTTAAAAATGCAATGTCTTTTGTAAAAGCATCATTAATAAACTCCGAAAAATATGGCATTTTTTATAACTTTTTATTCTTATTCATCGATGTAATAAATTATTTAATCTACCTGAAGCTTTGGCTATATTTTTTTTATGTTTAATACAATGCGATAATTTAAAAACAGTAACTTTTTTACCTCATAAAAAAGGAACCGAAACTTTTTCTATTTGTTTGAATGCGAGCGAATTCAATATCTAAAGTTACTTTTACGAAAATCAAATAAAAATTGCAATAGAGAGTTTTTCTCAGCTAACATTTTTGTAATTTTGTCATTGCCTGGTATACCATTAAACAGAAAGAATGAAAAAATAAATAAATAAAAGCTCGTTCTGAGCATTTATAGATAAAAAATTCTCCTACAGCCTTTTTGCCGTTTTTACGCTGAATGTCTTTGTATTCCTAAGATGTCATGTCTCGAAAAGTTTTTTTTTAGCGATAATTTGGCGCCAAGGGTTTTCTACTTTCCATTTTCTTGATGAGATTGCCCCTTTTCGACCAAAAATTCTATACCAACAGTCCAGTTCAGCATAAATGTTATTTACATGCACTTCGCTTTAGGTAAATTTTCAAATCCTTTTGATAATTTAACGTAAGTTTAAGTGACACGTATTTTTTTTTAAAGAAATATTATAGCCTTTTATCTACCATTATTTATTTTGTATCTTTTATAACTCATAAATAATATTTACCTTGAAGATAATACTTTAATAAGATTACAATTAATGTTTGAAACTTGGAGAAAAATAAACGAAATATATATATTTTTTTTTTCAATTTCTACTATTAGTTCACTCTCTCCCTATACATATACATTTATACATATATCTTGTTCAAATTTTCAGTCGCTAATAAAATACTTTCCATTTATCCATTCAAGTTCAAATATATTTTTTAAAACTTGTAGTGGATGACACTTGATTTTATTACAGTTTTTTTTCAAATATTAATTCATTAACACTAGAAAGACTGAAACTTAGTACATACCTATATTGCCCCAAAGCAGTCAAAATGACCTCATTATGAAAAAATGATTAATGTGCAAAGAAATTTGTTTAAAATTAATTTTTAATATTTTTTATATTATTTACAGTCATATAACAATTATCTGAACTTAATAATTAGGATATAACTACTTAAAAATATTTTTTGTTTAATTAATGAATCGATTGAAGCTGTACTGTTTCAAAGCTAAATGTTATATAATGAAATGAATAGAAATGTAAAATAAGATTAAAAAATTCAGAAAGTAAAATCTTATATCTTATTATAACCAATATTACTCAAATGATAAGAAAAGCTAAATCCAATAGATTTTAAACGTATAGTTGAATTATTGCTTATTTTTAAATGACATAGGAGATGAGCTACTTCATCTAATGAATTTCTATGTGTGAACTTATGTTTAGACAATATAGCTTCATTCACAAAGAGATTTCAGATAATTAGATTTTATTGAATTATATATGGGATGCAAAAATAGAAATAATGAGATTTGGGTTGAAAAGAAGTCCATTAAAGAGCTTTGTTGGTTAATTATTTAGTTTAAACTATCAATGGATAATCAGTTAAAATTCTTTTAAATTCATTCTAAAATTAACTTGCAAATTGAATTTAACTTCAAACGATCAACACGCTTATTGAACAAAGCAATTTAAAGAGAAAAGGATTTATTGAAGTGAATATTCATTTGATATGCATTTTCAAACTGAATTTTCTTACTTTCTCTCTCTGAAGAAAGCATTTCATATACAGTTATGCGAAACTGTAGTTCATTTTGTTATTGAATATTGTGTGTGTTAACTCTTTAATAAAATTAAAAAAAAAAATTTTAAATCGAATAATTAACTACATTGAAGAAATAAATTATAAGAATCTGTATATGTTATGAAATTGTATGAAAAGAACTGAACTGAATGAAAAACCACTGCTTCTAGATAAAAATGCAAATCTTGTATGGCAAATACGTAAGCGTACACGTGTGTGAAAACGGAACCAGCAGAAAAACAGACTTTATAAGTACGTGCAAGTTAAGACGTATTTCTAAAATAATTAACGGATCATATTTTGTGTTGTTTTGAATACCTTAAACGTGTGATAATTGGTGAAATATTTCATATAGTAAAGAAAATTTATCTTTTGTTCATGAAATTTTATTCTGAATTTAAAATCCATGCACAGATATGTTTTTTTTATAGTTCATCTATTTATATAAAACAGAAATTACGTACATATCATAAAAACTAATACTCAAAGAACATTTTTAAAAATAGTTTTAAAAATTTAGTTTTAAAAAAAAAAATCAGTTTACACAATAGATTTTCTTAAAAATATATTTAAATTGTGAAATATAATAATAATTTACTATATTGATTCCATTTTACTCTAATTAAGCTAACAATTTAAGAAATTAATTTTAATGGTCTACCGTCTCTAATTTAAGAAACATTTTGTAATGAACATGTCAGTCATTCGGGTAATCCTATATCTCTCAGGATAATTTGCATTTATTTTGTGTTTATGAACTCCAACCTGTTTGATAATGGATTAATATGCACTATGTTTCTATCTGCATTTATATATTGCCTAGAGAAATCATCTTTGATCCATTATTCAAACTGTGAGAAGGGAGTCTTGAATCAACGCTGTTTTAAAGTTATCTATGCAAGGGGTGATAGCATTGGCTTTGTAAAACACAGTCTAGATTTAGAGAGAGAAAATAGTTTTTATGCTCTCATACCTCGTTCCTCCAAAAGACATACAGAAAAGCAATTAAATTACAAGTACATATCTTACCTAATAGTTTAATACCCAAATCTATATATAAATCTTACATTTATATAATCTTAAAAGTTCTTAAGAAATCTTTTGTGTGTGTGTGTGTTTTACTACAAGGTATTTTTTGAGTAAAATCTAAGTTTAAGAAGTAAGTTTACTAAGATGTGTTGGCATCAGTATTTTTTTAAATTTTTCCTTTACAAATGTTAATTTTATATGAAAATAAAAGAATTTTCGACGTGTTTCCAAAGTAGTAAAATATTGGTACGAAATTTTCAGAGTTTACTCTTTGTGAATCTTTAAAAAGATAGAAATAGATTCTATTAATCGGTGCAAATGAGCTCTTAATAAGTCATATGATACGCATTTCAATGGAAATTTTCAAACTTTTTTTACAATATTTACTTAACAATATGAGAGAGAATGAGTAAAATCAAAAAAAAAAAATAAATAAATTAATAAATATCTCAAGATTTTAATTCGTAAATAATTTACACGTTTAACAAAGTAACTTAAAATTGCATAGATATTTCATCCATCCTGTCTGAGAATCTATAGCAAACGGTTAAATGTCGGTAGCTATCATGGATGGATTGACGCTTTAAGGTCCTTCGGAAAGAGAGCTAATCCTAGACCATCAATTCCCTTCAACGGAAGATCTAGGGTGTTAAGTGTCTGATGAAGTTAGTGACGAAAAGGGAGGATGACTTTTGCGGAGGGGAAATAAAGATCACCCAAAATCCAATTACAAGCTTAGGAAAACCAGGCCTTTTTCATTTATGTTTGATATATACATAGCTTTTCAAAGTATATCTCACTTTCAACCTAATTTGTATAGATGGTCATTTGAGCTGATTTTAAGTATGATAATTAAAGTCCATTACTTTACGTATATATATATATATATACATATTGTATTATTATGTCGAAAACTTCTGCTGAAGAGAAAGGTTAGGATAGATATAACAATGATGAACCCTATATCACTGTTTTAAATTACTGACAGCTTTAGAAATCACAATAGTTATCCATTTTAGTCCAATAACTCTTTCTTTATACTTGAATACTAAACATTTATACAATCAAAACCCCTATTTAACGAATCCATTGGGATCAAGCCTTTTATTCATTAATTTGGGGTTATTCGTAATATCGAAGTAAACGTAAAACCCCATATTTTTCATTCACTTACTTTTTGGAAATTCTATAATACGTAACCATAAAAAATAACCATAGTTAGACATTATACACTTTTTATTCTTCAGCAAAAACACTATTATTCTGCAGCAAAAAACTACTAAATGAATTACTACACAAAAAGAAATGAAAATTTTGAATTACTGCTTAATAGATGTTTGTCAATCTTTATTCTTTACTCGAAAGAGTTGTTTTTAGACTTTTTGCAGCAAAGAAAATAGTACGTCATTTAGATCCGGTTGCAAGAGGTATATTTTCACAGCTTCCAAACAATGTAAAGCATTAGAAAATGTAGCAGTTTGGATAGGAGTTTCATAATTGATTTCTGCGTCAGAATCTTTATTCATTGGCTCCAAAAAAACAGCTATTTAATCAAAATTTCAGTTGCACATATATTGCGTCATCAAATGTAACATAATCGTTAAAACCATAAATGAGTATCATTTGAAAAGAAATTAATTTTTTTTTCCTAATCAAACTAATAAATAAATTTTTTTCGGCTGTTGAAATAATTTTTATTTTAGGGTTTAATACTCGTTAAATAATTTTTTTTTGCTTCCGAAGTTCATTAAATTGAGGTTCATTAAATCGGGATCCGACTACATGTACCTCTGCATCTCTCTCTCTATATATATATTACAAGAAAAACCTATTTTAACTCTGAAAGGAAGTCTGTCATTCAAGTTTAAACATTTATTAAACATTCATCAATGCATTGTTTTAAGTTAATACCAGTAATTTCCCAATTTTTCTCATCCACTTTTTTATTTCCAAAAAAAAAAAACGAGTTGAACTAATGCTTTACGAGCTTCTCACTAGGAGTTTTCCAAATAAAGATATTACAAGTATAGCTAAGCTTCATGAAGCAAAAGTATTGTTTATAGAAGCGTCTATCCAAAATTATTTTGTTTTCACTATTTCTTAGAGATTTTTTTAATAAGTGAATAATTTCGCAAACACTTAAAAGATTTAATTCAAAAATATGAGTTGCAAGTTTTTTTAATAAATGGGACATAATTAATATAAGCTTAAACACATAATCTACTGTCCGTAAAAGAATTTATTTCACCCTTGATGCAGATTTTGAAAATATATAACACTTGAATATATTTAAGGGATGATGAACATATGTAGAAAATAAATAAAGAATTTACTAAATTGCATACTTATTTTAAACTACATCTGTTATTAATGCCAGTATATAAGAAAATGCATAATGCGATTTACTTATATTTTTTCCAATTTTAATATTAAGGGCTGAACCCAAATATTTGTGTAATAAGTTCAAAATAATTAATTAGATTAAACACTTTTTTAATTTTTTGTATTGCTTACATTTGAGAAATGAATAGGCTATTCTCCAGAGCTGCAATTTAAATAACGAACTTAGGTAATTATTTTTGAAACTTTATATGTAAAGTTTATTGCTTTGTATGAACACATTCCAGAAACTCTTTTTACTTATCTTTCCTTTCTATCTAACATTTACTGAGGTTTTATTCATAATCACCCTCAAAATAATACATGATTTTTGCATTTTCTCCTATCCTTAAAGTCTAATTACATTAACAGAAAGTCATTTACAATTTAGGATTTTTCTACTTGATTGCATTTATTCGAAAAATGAAAGCAAATAAAAAAGCAAGCAATATTTTAGTCCTTAATTGTTTGAAAGCTTCACTTTCCTGATTTAATTAATATGAACAGATTTTTTTTAGATTTATATTAAGTCCCTTCCTACGCACTTTAGTTGGGGATAAATAGAATTATATCGCGCGCTGTTTAAACCATCCGTGCTATCCGTGGAAAATTAATACGCGAGTGCAAATATCTATTTTCATAATCCACCTACCTTCATTAATGTCTCAACTAATGTTTGGAACCATTCGTATCAATGATACTGATTAAGTAAAAGCGCTAAGCTTTAGAAACCGCTTGTTTGTTTGGAATGCCAAAGAATACAGTCTCTGAAATTTAATATGCATTGCGTTCCATTCGTGGATCCGAAATTGGTAGTAATGCATTAGAAATTAAATTATTCTACAAATTAAACTCTGGAGCAATTTCAGTACCGGCAACTAAAGCCAATTCATCTGTATATTATATTCCTGTTCAAGCGATTTGTCTTCTATTCTTGAAGGAATTTTATAAAATGGCAAAATGTAAATATCTTTAGGAAATATTGAGCATTTACTAAATTTTCCAAGTTATACGTCTAAATATTTCACTCAAATGTGCTATTGTGATGGATGAATTTCTAATGGAATAATTTGTAATTACATTCCATTCTATTTGAATTATTGGGTATCAGATATCATGAAGAGGCTTTTGTGTGATAATAGTTTTATTATAAGTAATCTAATGGATGTATTCTGCAGAAATCAAAAGAAAACTTTAACGCGTATTTTGAAAATTTTAACTTAAAAACGGTATTCTATGTTTAGAGAACACTTGTCATTTTGTTTGTTTAATTGATTTAAATTGAAAGACACCTCATGTGTACTATTTACAAGTTATTCTATTTATAAGTATTGAGAGATATAACAGATTTACTTTTTTCATGTAAACTGTTTCAGAATTATATAATTGTATGCATGCTAGTAGTTCCTTAAATTTCCTATAAGCCATTACATGACTTACAATTATTTGTACAGAAAGCAAACTTATTTGTTGATAAATTAATAGAGAAAAAAGTTAGAAGTCTGCAATTAGTGAAGTAAAATTCACTCATATAACTATAATTTTTTAAGGGTGTGATTCATTGAAAATTTTATAACATTTCAGTGTAAATTTATTACATAATTTTAAATTGGGATTCAAAAATACACAATTCTTTTATAAACTTTAAACTGTTTTTAGCAATTTACAAACCAAAGAATGTGTGGAAAAATAGATGATACACAAATATAAATTAAAATTATAAGTGTAACATTCATCATTAATTGAATCCATACCCAAATATAAAAGTTTATAATAAAAATACTCGAAAAAAATCGAAAAGCATTTAAATGTATTTAACTAGTGTGTTAAGGATTTAACTATAGTTCATTTGAATGTAATGTAACAAAACATGGTCCTACAGTGTTTTTGATCATTTGCTGTCCGTTAACATATTAAGAAAGAAATACACATGAAGAGACTCAGTGAAGCTTTAATTCATATTGATGCACTTATTTTTCTTCGAACTAATTATTCATAATATTCTTTGAAAAAATAAACTGTATGCATACCTTTTAAACTGTAAGGCTACTTAGATAGACTATTAACAACAAAAGTATTATCTTGCCCATTCATGGTATGATAATGAGATTCATAGCTGGCTTTCTGATTCAAGCCATGAAGAGACCAAAGGGAGCGATAATGTCAAGGCAAAGTTTTTCTCAAGTAAAAGGAAAAAAAAGAAAGAATGCAAGTTTGTTATCTTGGTTATTCTGTGAGAAAAAGCCACAAAATTGTGGTCAGAAAAAAAAGACTGCGTTAGGACAAAATGCATTTGAGGTTAAATGTTCCATCACAGGTTCAAATCAGCAGCTAAGGTATTTTTTGGTATTGCTTTTTTTAAAGAAAAACTTGGTTTACGTTTCTTGGGTTAGATGATTTGTTTCAAAATTCAAGGAAATTTAAAATAATTTTATAATTATCCTCATTCAGAAAAAATAATTTGTAATTAACATGTATGGCTAAAATTATTTATATAAATAATTTTAATACCTTTTCGGCAAACAAGTGATTCACGACATTAACTATTGTTTTAAAAGCCATCACATACATATTATGCGAAAAAAATGTTTTCCTAACCCCCTATCAATATTTGAATCCCTTTTTTTATTTCCAAATTTTTATTTTATTCTTTCTCGCATCTGAAACCAAAAACATTTTCTTTTTTTTACATGCGTAAAATGTTAGACCACTGATGACTTGAAAAGTATCTACTATATGCTTCCATTGTTGCTTTGTTCGTGGAATAGAATTTTGATCCTTTACAAAGACTTCACAAATCCCTTGTTTAAATTTTTTGCTTGGATTTCATACAAACAGCGCTGAAAAATTTAGCATAATCTCTTGGAGTTCTGAATATTTTCAGAGCCTAAAGTCAGAAAGAAGTAAAAATGATGTGCTTCGGATAGCTCAAATGGACTTATATAGGTTACAGAAAAATTGTTGTTTGTAATTGTTATGCAAAGTTCATATTAGAAACAATAAATAGCAAAATGCGTAATCCTTTGAGAAAAAAATTAAACATGTATTAGTCCAGAAGTTTAATTAGTAATAATGTGTAATCTAAATGTGTAATCTAAATGTGTTCCCATCCCCTAAAAATTCTTTTCTGTTATTTGTACTGCTCACCATTTTAAAATGATTTATGTAATGTATCATTTTAAATCATCAATTATTTTAATGTATCATCTTTTGTAATGTATCATTTTAATTCATATATATGTAATTTAATAACTTTAAACTAAACATCACTTCTAGTTTATTACTGCTTTTTTCACTTTCTGGTCACTCTTTGTTGATGTTGCATTTTCAATGTGTTCCGTAGAACACAAATGGAGTAAATAATATTTTAAGCCAATAAGAATACTTATATATATATAAGCTATTAATAAATTAAACATGCATGTTTCCTAAATTGTAATCACCGCAGATTGATTTGTTATGTGCATCTTAAGTTAAAATGAATAATATTAGGGTAAATATTTTAAATATATTTTTGCCATTTAAGTTTAATATCAACTGCTAATTACAAAAAAAAAAAATAAAAAATAAAAATAAAAAAATACAATTTTTGTTATTGCTTATATTATCAGATTCTAATATATATATTTTGCAAAAAAACGTGATTAGTTATATTATATATGATTAATTACTGAAAAACTTGATTTTCTTTTAAAAAGTAAATAAAGAGAAATGCAAAAATATGCTTACAAGCCTTTGTTTACATCTTTTTTCCCTCTTCTCCTTTTTCTTTATTGCCAAATTTTTAAGTACAACTTTGGCATTGAATTATTCTACGAATAAAAAATTACATAATTCAGATTAAAAGATCAAAACTCAATGCTCTTTAAAATATCATATCGCTTCATATTTTCTTATATTACAAACATTTCTTAAATAAAAAAAAGTTAAATGTAACAGAAATGATGGTCAAATATGTGCTCTGTCCTAGTAATCTTATCTGACTGAAATAACTGTGTGAATATTATGTAAGTAACACATGCATTTAATCAATAAATAACTCTTTAAGCTTGCAAATCGGAAAATTGATTTCGAAAAGAAATAAATATAGTGGGGAAAGTACACAACACGAACTCTGAAATCAACATGATGAAGCCCACGTAATACCACTTCTTAATGAAAGAAATTCCCGACAGGATGATGACAAGGGTATCTGTCATCTCGTACACACATACACACACAAGTGCTTTCTTCCAAGTCTTAGGACGATTAACTGCTAGAGTATGCTCTTTGAATACATTTATTCTTAAATCCCATTGGTATTCAAAATGTGTGAACCAACTTAAATTTGTAAGCGAAAATGAGTCTGTTTGAGAATTGTGAAGGAATTATATTTGAAGAACTGAATTTAAAAATATGATATGTATGTAAATAATTAATTATTGTGTAATTAAACAAGCAAAGTAATTCTCAACAAATAAGTAATTTTTTTGTTCAAAAGAAACTTACGAAGCAAAATCAATGTCTTCAGTTTTTAATTGAGAGCTACAGAATAAGTTTTCCCATTAAACTGTTGAAAAATAATGAGATGGCCAGATTTTTTTAAAAATATTTTTGATAGTTTTTGCTTCTGGGGATATGAGAAGTCTATTAACTCAGAGGGAGGGGGAATTTGTTTTCGCTCTTGGGCCACACTGTGTGAGTGAGGATATTGGAGAACCACGTCTTTTTAAAATGATTGCATACATTATAAAAAAATAATAAAAGTAGGTAAAATAAAATATAGTGGCAGTTCTATTCAAATTTATTTGTTGTACTAATTACATATTACTATAGCTGCATTCACATTTAATTTTAGAATCAGTTTAATGAGACAAATGTACCTTAACATATATATATATATATATATATATATATATATATATTAAACCAGGAGTGAGATTGTTGGTTTAAATTCTCATGATAGCCTGCACGTTTACGTCATCTTGTTGTACTTATATCTTATATCTATAGTAACTCTTGTTGATCGCCATGCAAGAAGAACTTTGTTCATAAATGCACGACTAAAATATGGAGAACAATTCCCCAGCAAATTTCATCATACATGAAAATTTTTCAACTGACAATGATTTGTAAAAGTTAATGTCATAGCATAAAACATTTCCTTCTTACTGTGATATGACTTCAAGTTAATACGATTCTCAGGTTCTGTATCAATATCAGCAGTAATGGAATAACAGAGCAAATTCAATTTAGGCTCGGATTTCTTACACAATTGAAATTTTCTGAGGACTTTGTCCTCCAAATTCTGCAAATGATTTCTTAGTAGAAAAATGTTCAGTTATTTTTTTCTAATAAAAGGAATAAAGGAATTCTGTTTTACTAATAGTACAAAATGCTAGGCGAATCTTTGATTGCTCAAGGGAAAGAAATCTCGGTATAAAGCGGATTTACCGATTGTCTTGGCTGGACACAGCAACTTCTTTGCGGGCCGCTGTTTGTCCACCTCTGTATTAACTGAATAATAAATTGAAACCTATGATTGAGGAAATGATTTTTATTAAAAGAAATAATTAATTATTGTGAAAAGTTGCTATTTGTGTTAATTATAATTCTCTTTAACTCAGCGTTTCTAAAACTGTGGGGCGTGCCCCCTTCAGAAGGCGTGATAACTATACGAGGGAGAATGAGCATATTGAAAAGTCGAAAATAAAAGATTATTTAAAAAAATTACTAATTAATGAAAATAAACAAAATAAATACGTTCTGACATAGTAAAAAATAAAATACTTGTTTACGCTCACATAATACACTTACAAGGGTATTAGTACTGCACAATGCATTTTACTATAAATTTAACTATACTAAGTTAAGAACACGTTTAGTAATTACTAATGACCACATGGGCTTGTGCAATATATAAAATTATATACAGAAAATAACAAATCTTGTTTTTGTACATTTTATAATTAATCCCTTTACTGTCGATTTAAAGTTACGCGATTCCCTCCCCAATGCCACCTTTTTCCACTGTCAATGTCCTTTTGTTGCATTCCAAAGCTTTCGGTATTATTTTATGGATATCAGTGCACAGAAAAGATCATACTTCGAAAAGACGTATATATACGTCCAGGAAAATTAATGTTTTTACTGAGAGAGACGATTATATACGTCCGGGACAGTTAATGATTTCACTTAGCACGACGTTTTTATACACCGGTGACGCTTAAGAGATTAAAGTGGTATTGTAGCTATTTCTTCAAGGTATAGCATTATTGAACTCAATACATTGTTATTGTATGGAGGGGGGACGATGAAAACTATGACTAATACAAGTTAGTTAATTGCAGTAACTTAATAATTTATTAAAAGTTTTCTGTCTCTTTTGTCGCGTTTATAGGCCAAGAAAATTGTTATTTTTATTTTATTTATTTAAACACATTAAAATCAAGGTGCAGAAAGAAAATACTCATAATTCATTGTTAATACAAATTCTAAAAATATTTTTAAATCAAAACTTTCACTTCACGTAAATTTAAAGTTTTATTCCTGGTGGAAATATCTTCTCCGATAAATGACATTTTGCGCGTAGATTTAAAGTCGGCTAAACAAGTCCTCCTTTAAAACAAAAGTTCCGCGTTAAGTGACTGGCTGTAAAGAAGTTTATATCAGGAAACAATTTTAAATATTTTTGTTTAGACAAGCGTTGTATTTTAAAATAGAGGATTGTTCAAAATGGAATTTTCCCCCGAAATCGTAAAACACATGATGTGCTACTGCCCTACAAATAAAAACGCTACAAGTTTATGTAGGCATAAGAGGTTTACATTCCGAAACAAAATTCATCGAGTTACGTTTTCTTCTTACAGTCCACGCTCCCATAAAATCGGGAATGCTCCAGAGACATTTTAAGAGTTGCTAAATAAAAACTTGTGTGTGTGTGTGGAAAATACTGGGAGACTCCAACAATTACCATTTATTTCGCTTGACAGTTGAGGGCTATTACAGGAGACCACTTTCTGAGTACTTCCGTTATCTTAGTGGTACGCAGGGCGGCGGAAAATATCAAATAAATAAAGATCCAAAAGGCGATACAGCGCGAAAGTGAATGGGCAATAAATGTCAAATGACAATGTTCGAGTTATAGTTCAAGCCAGATCTTTAAGAAAAGAATTTTTACCCCATTGCATAGACTGAATATTTAACTGTAATGTACTTTCAAAGAGGCGAGAACAGTAGGATTTGTGGGCAAAACTTCAAAGTACCGCCACCCTCTTTTTTCATTTTCGAACACTAACATGCCGTCTCCTCTGGAAACCCCTTTTTCTATCGACTTAGACTAAGAACTACTACTTGTACCGTGCGGCATTTTTCTTCTGCAAAATTGCTTCCCATACAAAATTTATTGATGTTTTTGTGTATAAGTTTTATGTTAATATGTAACTTTCTTTTTTCCTATTGAAAGAACTTGTGAAAATTAAAAAAGAAACAAAAATAACCTTAAGTGTATCGTAAATAATATTTAAAGATACTTCAATTTTCCTGATATTTTAAATTAAAAATAATATTTATGAGTTCATCTAAATAAATTAGAATACTGAAAAAGTTTACAAAAGAATTAACTGTCTTTTAATGTATAAAAAGTGAAAAAAATATCGCCTTAATGATATGCTTCCGGCTATTATTTATTAAAGATAGAACAAAATATGATAAAGCTATACTTATCATTCAAAAACTTTAATAACAATATTATTTATTCTTGTTTTACATCTTTGTTGCTTTCAATAACAACTGTTGCTATATAAAAAGGTTTTGCTGTTTTCTCTTTAAGGCATTTTTAGCATATTTTATATTAAGATCTCTATTTTTTATGTCATTGTTTACTATGCATGAAATTTAAATAATGTTTAGTATGTAAGATGTTTTATAACAAATTTTAACTATTTCAGAAAAAGCTTTTGATAAATTTATGTAAATGTATGGAACATGATTCAAAAAATTTTATTTTAAAAGGAATTTAGTTTATAACTATTTTTCTTTTAACAGGAAACATTATATATATATTTAAATAAAATGTATTTATATTTTTACATGATATATTTTCAAAGTTTAAAGGAAATTAAATATTCACGCTTGCTGCATGAAATTACAAAAGGAAAGTTACATTGAATTAAATTGACATCTTCAAACGAAAATAAGTAAAGAATTCAATTTGTGTGTGCCCTAAAAATCAGAGTTAAATTTTATGCATTAATTTGATTCCTTCACTTACATTTACTTTATTTCTTTTTAAGAAAGTTAGTGATATCTATATCACTATGTATTCTCGTAACACACTGATTTCCGAAATAATAGAATTGATGTGGGGCTGATAAGGCCGGATTACTGAAATGAAGGTTAAGTAAGAAGCATTGTGAGGCACGTTAACTGGAGCCTTGACAGATCCCTTCAGGTGTGAAAGCTTACAAGTCAATTTGGAAATTGGGTTGAGAGAAAGTTTGGGAGTCTTTTGGAGTGTCTTGGAGAGACTCTTTTTTATGTCTCCTTAAAGATGGAGTATGTACCGTCTTTAAAATAGACACTTGACGCAAAATCTTTTCTGTTTGGAAGTAGCCGGTATTACTATTCGGTCATTGGTCATTGTCATCGCTCACGCGGTTTACTTTGAAGTCAAAGATGACGTGAGAAGTGCACCGGTTGCTTCTCTAGATCTTTTCTCTGAAGGGACATCAAAAGTTGACGTCCTAAGACTTAAGCGTGGGTATTGTCCTGCCTTGGTTACTTTTCCACGCGAATCTACCAGTCCATTGGGAAGTTATTGGTTTCCTAACAGAAAATAGGTCCTTTTGTAGAGACAGCTGCAGAATGCTTATTTATGATTGATTATCTACAGAATATTGGAATAGATTTTAATGAAACTAAGTAATCAAATAAGCTGACATAAAACAAAAATTTACCGTACAACAGACGATACACGCGTATTATCATGTACATTGTTCATCAGCTCTAGAGAGTTTTAAAAATAATTTAAAAGACGGAGCACCTATATTTTTTTAGGCTTTTACAAGGTTAATTCATATTGAAATTGGATTTGATTTTCATTTACGTGGACTCTGAAGCAACACGAAGACTATGGCTGACAGGTCTCATAATTTTGAACCTTGGTTAAATTAAGAGTACGAAGCCTGAGCCGATACCCCTTCTATTTCATTTTGAAAAGGAGACAGTTCATGTATCTTTATGTCAGTCGGTGCCACTCCTCCAATAACTCCTTTTTCACGATATCAATGGATCTGGAAAGAGGAAAGTGAGCTGCAATCACCCTCCCAAATATACTGCGAAGGATTAAAGTCTGGAAACCTGGTTGGCTAATCCTTTAGGCAAATTTTTCAGAAATTCGTTTACTAAATTACGTTTGTGAGAACGAGAGCTGTCATCCATAAAACCGAAATAAGATTCAACTGTACCAAAAAATGCGAACATCCCATTGCAGTCATACAGCTTCTATCAGAGACAAGAAGGCCTATTTGGCCTTTTAATAGAGTGCCTATTCAGATCATCAAACCTCCATTATCATACCAGTCTATTCTTTGAATGATGGTGTACATCTAGAGAGACTCTGGCTCCCTCCAAATGAATGTATGCTGAGAATTTATAGATAGATTGAATCTAAACTCAGCAGTGACTAGAATGACTTTTGTCCCAATATAGATGTTCTTTGCCTTGTGTTGAATGGGTTCTTCTGTCAGTGAAAGTTAGCAGGGAAAGACAGTAGATCTTAGGAACAGAACTTTCTCAACTTCATTGCATTCATTTATGCCTCTGTGCAATAGAGAAACATTTTAATTAACTGTTGTGGTTCTTGGACGACCTAGACATTTTAACAACATATTTTGTCTTATTAAAATGTTTCCAACAGTTGCACACAGTGCTTTACTTTGAAGTTTATAGTAATCTTTAAAAAAAATTTCTTGACTGACTCGCTTCGAGGTTCCTAATAATTCTCCACCTCACTTGATTATCCAAAATGTTGGTGATTACTCATTTTATTTCTTTTTTAATTTTAGATCTCACTTAATGTTGGAAAAATTTCATGAATGAGTCATCAAGGTTTTCTTACAAACGAAGCACAGAAGTTAATACGTGTGCTTACAATATCTTTTCTATTAGACAATAGTTACTAGGAATTTACATGTTTCTCTCTCTTTGGAAAAATTAGTTTTAGATTTTGCTTAGTACTTTTCTAGAATTTCGACTAAATGTGAAGTGAAATTCGTGAATTCTTAACATATGTGTACATAAAAAATATATTGTATTAGAGCATGTTTTTTTATTGGTCTGCTGACTTCTGATTCATTTAAATCTGCCCTTTTCAAATCAGTTACGTTTATGGAAGCTTGGTATCAATAAAACAGTTAACAAGTTTGGGAGCAAAATTAAATTTCTTCGAATATAATATTTTTTACTTCCTTCAAAAAAAATTTTTTTTATGAATATTCATATTTTCAGTCTTGTTTTAGTAATTTTATCACGGGAGATAACCATTTCCATTTGACTGTAGAATTTCAGTATAACATCAACTTTTCATCAACCCCGGTTATCCTGTCCCCATAAGGGTCATTGGGTTGTCTAGACAGAAGTATAGAACAAATGGACATTCTATTCTGGCCTTGTTCTCCTTTCCCAATGGTGCAAGTGTCGGAAAGCTGTTACCTTAACTATGCCTGATACCCAGCTATTTTATCCAGTATTTCTAGCGGAGTTTCTTCCAACTATAGACAGAAAAGGTTGTCGCCAAAATGTGGCGCTGTAACAGATCACAGGATTTTGAAAACTAGCAATATAATCTTTGAATTTCAAAATGCTCTTTGGTATTTGCCCATTTCCTTGCATACGTCATATCTAGATGCATTTTATGGCTATTGTATGGCATAGAAATAGTTTTTCTCACAAGAATATTGAATTGCTTTGAAAAGTGTAAATGTTTGTAACGCACTTAACCATTTGTGATCTGTGTTTTTTTTTTTTTTATAAAATTAAAATATATTGAACAAATAATAAAAAAAAAAAATTAAAAATTTTTTTTTTGTTTCAGGATTATGCATTTTGAAAAAAACAACTTACTTAATATGTTTATGTACGGAATAAAATAAGTTAATAATTGGCAAATTAAAATTTAAAGTAGTGAATGCGTGTGAAAAGATTTAAATGCTATTAGTAATAATAATATGTTTTATGTTGTAAGTTTAAAAAAAAAATGCAGCTATTATTCATAATATTTCTAAAGTTTTAAATAATATAGTATTTTACTTTCAGAAATTTCTTTTCTTTTCTTTGTGTATTTAGAATAATTAAGCTCTTTATAGAAATATCCAGAATTTTTTCGTAGCTCAAAGTAATATATTTAGATATATTTTTGAATATACTAAAATATCACTGGTTAAAAAAAATCTGAATCCTGGATGATTAAAATATTATCGAAGTGTATCAGGAAATTAATTTATAATGTGGTGTTTAAGCGCTCTAGAACATGTAATTTATAAATTAAATGCATGATGCTAAGTATTACGAAATTATGTATTGCACATTAAAATAAAAAACGTAGATGATAACTGTTAATAACAGTTTTTTCCAGTTTTACACTCGTTTCTTTTATATCCATTAAAAAAAAATACTGAAAAAAAGAATTTATGGAGAATCGAAGAGACTAGGTAAATCATTACTTAATCCTAAATTCGTACATGGAAAATAAATAAAAAATAATGTGTAAGATATAAATAAGATTAGAGATAAAAATGAAAATAAAGATTGAATAATTAAAAAAAAATGCATTTTTATTTCTTGTATTGCCTTTTTTTCTTTTTAATTTAGGTAATTAATTTCTAGACATAGAACATTTGGGGCTTTCAGATGCGTTTGTACTTTAGAGATGAGTCGCTATATAAAAATGAAATTAAGAATAAAAATGCGCAGTAAAACCCCTCTCGAAATGAATGTGTCCCATTCTGTTTAATGGGTTTTAATGCAGTTTGTATAGCAGAGAAAAAAGAATGGAATATTTCTTCGATTTTTTTTTTCTAAATGCTAAACTGAAATGTGGTGGCAGCTGCAACTTTTCCTTAAGAAATAGCGATTTATTGATTTAAAAAACAATCCCATCTTAGGATAAGACATTTTTACTTTACATGCGAAAATGAAATTGGTTTCTAATTTATTATAGAATAATATATGTAATTCGTTTTTCTTATAAGAAAAGGACTATTTTCTTTCCTAATTTTTCGAAATTTGTCACTCCCTGCTTAAAGTTAATTAAGTTGAACTAAGTTTGCTTGAAAGAAGCTCGTTTATTCAAGTTTGATTGCTTAGTTTTAATGCAATTTTCGAACATAAAAAGAAATTATTTTGGTACTTTTCAGCTTGGTGGACGCAGATCTAGCCAAATAGGTTTTTTTAGCGACAACACACAATATACACATGAAAAGAAATTGTTATAAAAATTAGTCTTCATTGGGTTTTCATCTATTTTTGATGTATTAGGAAAAATACATTATTGATAAGAAAAAATACCACAAATTATTTTGAAAATGTGGTGGTAAAAGGTTACTAGTAGGAATACTTCGTTTGACGTCTGTTATATCAATGTTGTCGACTTTATCGCATGAGCCACACAGTGAAACGGAAAAGTACCATTATTTTTTGAAAACCTTTTTCATTATATGTTATTTGAAATTATATTTATATAAATTTTCGTTTACGGTTCAACTGTAAAATAACATTTTTGCCAATTAATCTAAATATAAATTAATTATTAGTTTTTTTTAAATTTTTTTTATTAAAAACATGGATAACCTCGTACACCACAAAGTATCACACGGGGGCTTACATAGAAGTAAGCGAGAAGCACACATTACAAAAAAGAGAAGGATAACAACACAAACATCCATGCCTTACCCGGGATTCAAACCCAGCCCCTGTGGCACCTCAGTGATCGTCACTGACCACTATACCGGATAGGCAGCGTTAATTATTAGTGTGAGAATACCAATGTTAAAAATTTTCTTACATGGAAAGAAAAAAGTAGTTGTCAAAAGTTGCATGTGTGGCCTTTTTAGTAATAGTCTTAAAATTTCAACTACTCATTTCATTTGGTTTACGTGAAGATGATTTATATGATCCTTAAAATGATAACGAATTCAACGAGCTTTAAACCTGTGTGTCTCCATTTTAGTAATTCATTAATTTTAGTATAATTTTTTGTTGTTAAAGTGATTATTGTATAAAAATAATTTTTTAATAAAATTCTGATGATGTTATTCATATGTGTAGCTTACAGTTACTAGATTTATTTCACAATGATAACATGAATATTTTAACTGCCTTTTTAAAACAAGATGCTGATTTATTGATTAATTAACTAAGAATGATAGATTCTAAGAGATTTTAAGGTGAAATATAATAAATAACATTTGTTAAAAATTTCTTTGAACTGATTCATTTAAATGAGTTTTAATAATTTAAATAAGGATCATGAGTTCACCTTTTTTTTACTTTATGGCCTAATAACATTTTCGTAATGCATTTTTGTAAAAACTTCCTCAACTCGTTTTATTTATATAATTTGGTGATGATTTGTATGGTTCTTAAAATATCAAAGAATTTCATGAGACTAGTTTCTCTCTCTCTCTCTCCATTTTGTTAATTCATTAATTTTAGTATAATTTACTTGTTAAACTGATTATAATATAAAAATAATGTTGCTTTATTAAATTGTCCGATGTCATCCATATGTGGTTTATATAACAGTTACTAAGCTTACTTGATAATGATAACAAGAAAATTTTAACTCCACTTATAAAGTAAGATGCTGATTTATTAAATAAAATAAAGAGAATATTCATACATTTATTATGAGAAGGGATGCTTAGGTTAAACATAATAAATAATATTTGTTAAAAATTTCTTTGGAATGATTCATTTAAATGAGTTTTAATGATATAAATAAAGGCCATGCGCTCGTTTTTACTTTATGGCCGAAATAAAATGTTTCTTCTTTGCCTCTACTTACCTTTTTTCGCATAAAGATGCCATTTCCTTAAGATTTATCTAGATTGTGCGCATACATTTTATTTAAAAAATCAGTAGATAATAATTCATTACAGAAAGAAAACGCTTAAAATATTTTGATGTTTGTATGGGTAAAGCATTCGTTTTATTTATACTGTTGTTTGTATAAAATTCGTTAAAAATTCTTGCATGGATGTTTGGTTTATCTTTAAAATAACAGTCCTTTCTTTTATACATTTCTGAAGCTTTTTTTTTATAATTAGACCCTTGGGATACCAAGAGTTCTAAATTTTTCTTTTTCTCCTTCAACACAGAACATAGAAAATGTATTCTCAGAACATTTTTATATTGTATATTTGAAAATCGAATAAAAACCTTTTTCGAATGAAATTAATATAAACAAATTTATAAATAAAATAAAAAAAAAAAAATTAAAGAATCATACCGCAAAGTTCAAAAGTTTCAGTTAAAAATTGTAAAAAAGGCATACAAAATTTATAAAAAAAATATTTAAGAAAAAAATTAATTAAGTTATAGAGACACTTCTGCTTTGTGTCTTAATTTTATTTTCATCCATAAATGTTTGTGTAATTTGTATACATTCTTAAAATGTTACTCGCCTATATTTAAAGTGTCTTCTCTTTTCATAAAATTTATTTTAAAGTAATATTTCTCGTTAGTAAACAATTTTAAATGAGATTTACTTGTCCACGTTTCATATATTCTGATTTTATGCTACACAATCTATTTTTTTAAAATTAAAAACTATAAAATTTTATATATGGATTATTGGATTACTACATAATTCCTTAACTCAGAGTTTAATTTATGTCTACTGAATAATTTATTTTCTAAGTATAATTCTATTACTACTATACAATTTTTTTTGTAATAACTTACCTTATCTTACGTTTTAAAGCACTTATATTTTTCTCCCTGAATGCAGTGTTCAATTTATATTTCACAAACATTTTATTATTAAGGTATTCGACTACTTGCGATAACTTTTTTTTAATGAAAACAATGGAGAATGGAGATTTTTTTTGTTTTTTTAGATTTATTTAGTACATTTTAAGAAAAATATGCTTACATTAAGAAGAGAAAATAAAATTATTATTACTAAAATGCAAACAATTTACAAAAAATTACATAAATGGGACCCATTCTGTAAAAAAAGTTCATGAACCAATTTTCTATTTTTTTTATTTTAATGTGTTTCATTGCAATTCATTTTTAAATGACCTTCAGGATAAGAGATATTTAATTTCTGCATAAACTAGAGCATTTTATCTTAGTTATTATATGAAATTGCTTAGAAAGAACAATGATTATATTCATATAAGGAACTGTAAATTTTGTAATAAAACACTAATTAATAAATATGAAGGTTACCACACTTCTATTATACAGAACATACACACAAAAAATTAGTTAAGCATTTTCACAACTTTTTAAGCAATCGCTGTCCCTGTTTGAGCATTTTCAAAAAAAAAAAAAAAACCACATTTCGAGCAAAACGCGTTTTAACGTATAATGTCTTACTTTAAGTAATGGCATTTGCTTTTACTAGGACACTTGTAGTTTTTGTTCTAGTAAATGGAAAATAATAAACTTGGTATTTTTATAAAGCTTATAAGAAAGATATAAAATAAAATCATAAAAAAAAATTGTCAATTTTCGGCAAAGTTCACAATTTTAGGGTTGTCGGATACCATAAGAAATTCAAACTTAACCAAAATACATAAATAATAATATGATTATTTTACTGATATGTATTATAGATAATACAGATTTAAAAATTTCTGTCTTTCATATACAGAGTTATCACTACCTCTTTATTAAAAATATCCGAACTTTAATGGATGTTTAAAATCATTTTATTTTTCTACGATTTGAAAGAGTATTGGTTTCTATAAATAATCAGATTTTATTCATGGAGTAAAGGTTAAGAAAAAACTTAAATGGAACTTCATTCACACATATCGACAAAAATGTAAAATCAGATTTTTCTTTAACCCTTTATTTTTAGTATTGAACGTAGGCTCTTTTCAATTTCTTTTCCAGTTTCTCCATAATGAAAGTGGTTCAGTTCAAACCTTCCACCATGCTCACAAATTCAAAGGTACTGAATAAGATTTCCATTTGTTACTGAAAGTTTAAACGGTTTTGAGATAAAAAAAAAATCTTTTTTTTCCCCTCTGAGATATTATTCTTTTACCTCTTTTTTTGTATTTTTGTGATGATTTTATTTTTTGAAATGCCTTAGTCCGAGATCCTGAAATAGAAAAAAACCACTTTCATATGAAGCAAATACATGCGTTTGAATTGTGTAATAAATATGGAGTAACAGAATATCGAAAACATTTTTTTTTTCTTCTTCTTCCAGAGTATTTGCTAAGGAAAAAATATATATTCAAAGTTATTTATTTATATCATGTTTACCTGTGGTATCTAAAACACATTTTCGAAACCTTACGAAAAAAAATTATTATTCAAAGGGTAGGGCAGTGGATTTAAGATTATCATGTATTTTTTTAAAATTAAATTGTTAAATTAGCTTGGATAAAAAATTGCCTTTTAAATAAGAAAAAAAACTTAAATGTGTACATTTTTTCTTTAACAACAGTACTTTTCCGCATTCTTATAAGAATTAATATTTATAGTTTTCCTTCAAAATTAAATATCATTTTTCATTTCATTCTAAATTTCCTATTAATTAGTCTATGTTATAACCAATCTGAAATTTACTATTTATAGATAGAAGGGTATTTATTGGAATGCTAGTAAAACTCTGTAAACTTAGATTAAACGATATTTTAATATAAATACAACTCAAAACAAGATTTGTGAAATTAATGTATAAAATTAATTTTGTTGTTACTTACAAAGGTATATATATATGTATATATGATTAAATATTTGCAAGAGGATTTTATGAATGCTTATATAGATAAGGTTCCTGGCATTTACGTTATTGTTTATAAATGCTCCATTATAGTATTATGATCAGTAAGCTTTTTCAAAACAACTTTCATATATCTGAGCCATGTAATAAAGAAATTAGTTCTCGTATTTTGGCATAATGTAAAAAAAGGCATTCATATTCCAGAAGTTAAATATGCATATATATTTTAACTCTAAATTTCATAAGAAATACATTATATTTCAAAGCGTGACTAAGCGCTGTGATGATATTCCACCGGTGCAAGGTTTGAAGAATAAGGTGGGCGTGTTTATTTTACCAGTGGAAGTAGACTTGTGGTGATTGGTATGTGATCTGTATTTCTTTTACTGGGAATGTGAGATACCCATATTCTTAACTTCCTGACTTTAATTTCTCCAGGTAGCAGCAAACAATTGGTTGGAATGTATTTTTCCATTCTGCTACTTTTCATACTAAAAAAAGGGGATTCTGATGCAATATTACTTTCGAAAGGACGTCCCTCTCTGGGTTTGTTTTTGAAAGTCGTATCTCTAGAAAGGAATTTGGAAAATCAATTTCTATATGCCGAAATTTATAAGTCCTTCACTGCTCAGTTAAACACATTATTTATATTTTTTCAGCTGTCACCTCAGCACTATTGCTTTATTTAAATTCTCAAAGCATCATATGACGTGATTTAACTTTTTCACTCTCCAATTTAGGGGTAAAGAAAGAACAATTTAACGAAATATACACCACATGAAACAGCTTTCAAAAGACTAGCTGAACCCTTATATATTTAGTGAAAGAAAAGGCTCGTTTGTTCCGGTGACTCATAGCGGGTAGATACGAACAAATAATTTAACCTAGCTGCAATGGAAGTTATTTTTGTATCTCAGCGATATAAATATAATCTCAAAATTACAGCTATTATTAAATATAATAAATATATCACTGATTATTTAAAAGACAAATATATTTTTATTCTGTATATATTTATTCCTTAGAGAATTAAAAACATTTGCTTTCAACACTTTATCTTCTTTCCGGAGGAATAAAAAAATTTTATACGTTGTTTTCTTATTTTCTCTGTTTACATAACACGCTCTTTTTTTTAAAGAATATTTATAAGTAATTATGTCCCCACATCTATCTTGTGGGCATCATTGTTCTGAATTTTTATTAAGAAGCTTCCATATACTCTTTTAATACTTTGGCGGCTCTTAGCAGTTAAATTTTGCAATTCAATCTTAGAATTTTAAAATTTCTTACATAATTCTAAAAAGTAAATTGCCTTTTAAATATATAGAAAAAAATTACCAGTATTTCCCTTCTTATGTTATTTCAGTCTGGTAATATGTGCAAATAAAGGGTTAGGTATTAAACGTAAAATTATGTTTAATCCTGTAATCCGTGTCTTTCTTTGGAATCCTTTACAAGCTTACGATTTGTTAATGTACTACTGTGGCTATTCTACCTTGCCCTGTATAGTTTTGCAATTTTATTTCTCATTGCTTAGCATTAAGTTAAAATCATAGTAAATTAATACGTTTTTAAATATTTAAATATTTTACACACACACCCTTGTATATATATATTTGAATAATAATAACCTTAATAATCTGTTTCCTCATAAATATTATTGATTTAGTCAGAAAACTTCTGTTCATGTTCATTTATTTAGGTAAGTTCGTTGAAATTTCTTTTTTCCAAGATTTTTGATTTTCTCCCATTTCTCTCTTTTTACGTTTTGAAACAAAGCGTTGAATTTAGGATTTTTCTGAAGGAACTCAATTTTCCCTTTTTCAGAAAAGAAATGTTTAGTCTCCCAAAATAAAAAAGCAAACACCGATATTTCCTCCAAAAGTTCACGTGAACTTCATTCTATTTTTTTCCCTTTTTTTCGTTTCGTATTTAAACTAGGATAAACGAGCGGCACCTCAAATAATTCGTTTTGAAAGTTGTGTTGATTACACCTTAAAACACACGAGTGATTTTGAGTGCAAGTTATGATCATTGCTCATAGTGCGGGGGAGATGGGGTGGGGAACTTCTTATTCGCGAGCACTTCAAGTGAGTATTCACCAATCACAGTTCTTTGTCGAAAAGAAAACTTGAAGTTCTCGTCATCATCATTTTTCAAAGTCATCTATCAACAGCCCAAAGGCTCTGATGAAGCGAAAAAAAGGTTTCAAAGTGCGTTATTATTTATTTATTTATTATTTTTTTGCGTATATGTAGTGAGAAGCTCAAGTTACATGTTTTCTTATGGAATTTATACATCGATGGGTGATATATAAGTGTTTCTTTTCTACGAAAATGCAGTTTTTGCATATCATATAAAAATACTGCTTTGGGAAGTCTCTTTTTTCATTGATTTAAAATCGTTTTAAAGAATTGAGAGCGAAAACGAGTTGAATTTCATGGATTTAATTTTTTTTTCCATTTTAATTGTATTGTATAACTACATTGCCTTTGTAACACTACTTTAACTAAAAATTCTGTAATGAGGATTATTTCATGCTTTTATTTCTTTTTCGAAAGTAAATAGAAATGAATTTTCTATTTTACAAAGTGTTGTACATTAATGGATTACACTTTGTACACCTTACACATTAAGGGTTTTTCCTACATAATCTAAGAGACTTATATATTGAGAAAATATCTAAGAAGGGGCATGTTTTAAGAATTGTTACATCAAGTGTATAACTTAGTAATGAATTCACGTTTCATTTGATATTTGTCCTCTTTTTTACTTGAAATCAGAATACAATAGAAGAAAAAATCACGCTTAACCTATTTTCAATAAAAATATAAGAATATGATTTATATATATCGAAATTACTAACATTTACTTAGAGAGCCTAAAAATTCCAAATCAAGCATTAAAAGAAATATTTTACACTCTTATATCTCTTGGAAAAACATAGAGGGGAAAAAATTATTTAATATATTTACATTAAGTATGGGATTATTATTAAAAAAATACTTTTTTAATAAGAAGTTATTGCATGCTTATAATTTAATGAGTAAGGAAAATTAAGTAGGGTTGGATCATTGAAAATTATAATCGTATAAAGATATTTTTTAGCATAGTATAAAATATTATGTTAAGTATAACTTTATTTCGGAGTAAGCAAAAACCAATAAATGAATTGGTTTTCAATTCCAGGTCTATTTACATGTTCATAAGAATCATTTTCCTTAACAAAAAAACATAATTCATGCATACAATTCAAAATAAATACATTACAATTAAATTAAGATACATCTGTCTAAACAGACATACAAAAACGGAATTCTAATTACTTGTCAATCGCCTTTTGCATCAAAATTTGGTATGAATAAAGTAAAATAATTAGTATGAGATTTGTCTCTAAAATAAAAGTTTCATTTTTTAGTTTGCTCAAATTCCTCTGATCTCTTAACATTAGGTATGACACAAGAAACCGATATATTTTTTTGTATGAATTAAACCAATTGATAAAACAGTCATCAAACTTACTAAAATTAGCTACTTTTATAAGATTAATCATAAAGAATGGAAAAGGATACCAAGGAATTCTTTGATCATTTTCAATATTTGTCTTCCACTAATTGCTTCAATAGCAAACTGAATCCCATTCATGCAAAATTAACAATTTCCCCAGCAATTCTTTTACTACTATGCGTCAAAACAATTTCGTAAGTGAACTGTTTTAACGTTTTAATACCTAAATGAAATTCGTGAGAAGTGCAAGGGATCTATTTTTCTCCGCTTCATTTGCTTGAGTATTAATCTTTCGATTGTAATTAATATTCATAGCTAATGTGAATAAGTGGAATGAACCTACGTTATCTTTTCTTTAGATTAAAGGATGAAAGGAGATATTTTGATATTCAAGGGATAAGATCTTATTTAAATATCAGTTACGTATTTTCTCGGTAGAGTATAGATCACTTACATATTTCCTCTGTAAAGCTACCGTTCGTAAAATTAAAATGTGTTTTAAAAATAAATCATAGGCTTAGAGATTTCTAAAACTGTGGAATTTCAAATTTGGTAATCCAGTGATACCATTAATTATCAGTTTAAATTTATTAACAAACGTAAAATTCTGTACTTTAAGCGCATCGTATTTTTACAATAATTACAGAAGTTTTATGCTGATATATTTAAACAAAATTGTAATAAAATATTTCTAATTTAAAGAATCGGCTAAGCAATAAGATGTTGTGTTTTAAATAGATTTATTAAGTGAATTGCTTTCCGAAATTATATTATTCGTTAAATAAATAGTAGTTAATTTTTAGGCTACAGAAATATGGATCTGAATAAAAAAAACAATCCAATAAATAATTTGTTTAATAAATTTTGTTCCAATAAATAATTTATAAAATAAAATAGCAGTAAAAATTAAATGTTTAAAGGAATCATTTTAATGCAATATCAACACATATTTCCTAAAATTCTCCAAATTTAATTTTAAACAATCTAAGAATTGTTTAAAATTCAACCAAATATTGCAGATTATCCTTTTGAATCTAAGAATCTCTTGAAAAAAAAAAAACAGTATTTTTTTTTATCAAAAAATTCCTATTAATGTTTACGTCCTTTTCAATCCAAACTTTCATTATTTTATTAAATATCTGAATTGTTAAAACCAATTATAATATTCCTTTTGCAAACATTCTCAATTCAAATTGGCTCATATTGGTAAAATAACTATAAATTTCTTACAAAGTACCATTGAACTAAAAAAGTATTCATATTAAATGCAAACAAAAACTTTTAAACGTATATAAATATGTAGGAGTTGCCACTAACTATTTAATTAAGATGTTATAAACTATATTTCAAAGAGTCAGAACTAATTTTCTATATATTTTTGTATCGAGTTGTGTAGAGTTATTAATGAACTAAGTTACTAATAGAAATATATGTCTTAATTAGAGAGAACATAGCATAAAAAAATTCAAGGAAAGCGTCTAATCAGTTATCTCTGGTATTAAAATGTAATTAAATTCACATAACAGCATTTCTATTTGACGGTTTAATATACTATTCAGTTTAACTGTCGTAACGCATTTCCTTCTTTAGTAATATATTTAACAATTCAAAGATGTTGAAAAGTTTAACTAATTTGCGAATTACACTCCTTCTGGCTTAAACTATCACATAAAGTATGATTGATTAATAATTTCACATTTCATATATGCCCATTTGAATTCCAAAATGCTCTTTTTTGTAATAAATACAGGAATTTTCATATTAATTAATAACTATAAATATATATTTAAATACTATAAGTATATAAATTAAGTTGAATAACGAATATATTTCTAACAGTGATTTATGCATCAACTTGATTATATGACATTTGAAGCAAAATACAATAAGTAAACAACATCCATCTGTATGTTATTATTATTTTTGTGGTAAATTATTATATTACTGATTTTAATTAATATTTAAATAGTTTTAGAAGATGTGACAAATTATGATATGGTTTATGTATTAATAATACGTCCAGACCAAAAATAATGTTTAATAAGAGCCTGCTTAAATAAGTTTGAGCTGGATAGATTAATCTTTGTGCCAGATAAAACTATAGTTAATTATTTCGTTAATGTATGAAATATTGAACACTTTGAAAAATATCCTGGGTGTATACAAATCATATTTATTCAGAAAGTTTTATTAAAATTTAAGTACAAAATTTTAATACAACTTTTTATTTACTTTATACTGAGTATTTTTACATGTATATAAATTTATAAAAAAATATTTAAAATGCTATTAGTTGTCAAACTCTACCAGGAAAAGATCATAGATTTACTTTTAATAATTAATCATACATACATCATAGTTTGAAAGCCATTGTAAATACCTTTCAGTAAAAAATTTATTTTAAAAATTTTACATACATTCTGGTTTGTAGATAATGTAACACATTTTGTATAACTATAAAAATACAATGTTTAAAATTTTTGTAATGCTGGGTAGATATTAAAGTATTATTTCAGTAAAGTAGTTTTTCAGAGGCCAAAAATATACATGCACAAGATTAGTTTGTTTCCAAACTCTTAGATGTGAAAAATATTAGGGACTTCTACATCTAAAGTGTCATTCAGTCAGAAAAAATTAGAGACCTGGGAAACATGCACAGAAAGGCCTTTTCCCTAGGAAAATTAAAGAAGTTTCAAGTAAATACTGAATTTACTTTCCTATTTGTAAATCACACCCTTGCTTGTAAAAACTGAATGAGATTTAAAAAAACAACAACTTGTAAATGAAAATCAGTCAATTTTAGAAGAATAATTACGCAATATGAACAAAAGAATTGTAGATTACAACTAAGATATATGCTGGATACGGGAATTAAGGAAAGATATATTTTTAAGAGTAAAATTGAGATACATATTTAAATTTAGTTTTAAATGAGAGGGATCTTTTCTTGAAGATATATATATATATATATATAGTCTATGGTGTTTTGTAATAATTAAATAATATGTTTTACAAATTAATATCGGTTTTATAATTTAAAAATTGATTTCAGTAAGCATAAAATCTGATAAAATGATTTTTTAAAATTAATATATTTCTTAATTTTGATGCTTTTTTTATTTACTTGAAAACCTAAAATATTTTAGATTTAAAGTAGATAATGATTAAATGTCTTACATATATGATAGATAACCTGTACCACAAAATGAGAAAAATGCATAGAAATTAGTAGGCTCCAAAATTATTACATTTTGGATTGTGTCACAATATCTTTAATACAATAACGAACACGCATAGTCACATAAAACAATATGTAATCAGTCATCCTGTGAGCAAACTTATTTATGAAAAAATTCCACGTAATACATCAGACTTATCATTCTGTAGCTTATTCTCAATGTATCATAAATGCGAAAGCTGTCAATTTGAAAAATAGAGTTTTCTTCTCTTAGAAATTCTTTTATGGATGTACAAACATCTGAATTTCAATCCTTTTTTGGCGTCATCTCAAGCTCTGAACTGCATGCCAATAATCGATTAATAATGGACGTAGATGAATGTTCTTCCAATTCTGGAGGTGACAAGAAATATATTCTCAGAACATTATTACTGTCAACTATTTCCAGATTGTGTAATGTGTATAACTACTTTACATATCGTTTTAAAAATATACAAAGTATTTGCTTTACAAAGTATTGTACTATTCAATATATCCTTTTTCCCCTTAAGGTATCCGACTACGTTCGGAACCGTGATTTTGTAAAAGCGTATAAATGGATACTATTTATGATATTTAGTGTCACTTATATTGGAAAATGTATATAAAATTATTTTAAGAAGAGTATTACAATAAAAAATTATTGAAGTGCAATATTTTGACAAAAAATGAACATAGAATGACCCATTTTCAAAATATTCTCCTTTTGTGAAAAATGCTTCTATTATAATAATATTTTGTCTGTTTATAGTTCAGACCTTTGTACAGAGGCTCAACTAGAATTTTTGAAATATATAACTTAGAAGTGGGTTTATCCACGTTTTACGACAACAGAGAGGAGAAATTTTAAGAAAAAAAAAACGCCGATATATATTTCAAACGGTTGTAAATCTGAAAATAATGTGAATTTTTCAAAAATTCATAGTTGAGCCTCTGTACAGAGGTCTGAGCTATATACAGGCAAAGTAGTATTATAATAGAACACTTTTTCACAAAAGGAGAACATTTTGAAAAAAGGTTATTATAAGTTAATTTTTTGCCAAAATATTGTATTTAAATATTTTTTTTTGTCAAAATGTCCTTAAAACAATTTTATACATGTATTCTAATCTAAGTGTTACTAAATATCATGAAAAATATCCATTTATGCGCCTTTTTAAAATCACGGTTCCGAACGTAGTCGGATACCTTAACTGCCACCGGCGTATAAATACGTCAACTCGCTTGGTGCGTTAACTATTCCTGACGTATATACACGTCTTTCCGAAATACAATTCTTTTCTTTGAGCTGCTATCAGGAAAACTAATCCGAAAGCTTTGAAATGCAATAAAATTACCTTGACAGTGTTTACGAGAATTTACTTATATATCAGAAAAGGATTTGCATATTTTTGCCTTTTCTTTCCCCTGATACATTGCATACGTTCACCCTTGTGATAAATGAAGGCACTGGGGAGCGAATCACACATAAATTTTAATCGGCAGTTAAGGGGTTAAAAAGAGTGCCAATTGTGTGAAACTTAGAAAGTGAGTAACTGAGAGTTATATTAGCATCGCATTACCCAGCACCATGAGTTATTGGTGACAGATCTCGCAATTTTTGAAACGTAGAAAATGGTATGGTCTAAATCAGTTGGCAAATCTAGATTAAAAAGTGATTTATAGAAAACCAAATGCTATTTTTTCTTTTATAGGATACCCCAGACTCAATTTTTTTTTAGTTTTAACAATATTTACTTTTGAATATATTATTTGTATAAATAAGATGAGCTGCTAGAAAAGAAATCTGTATCAAATGACCAGCAATACGTCTTATTTGAGATAAGTACAATAAATTATCCTCTTATAATATTTTTTCAACGTTTTTCGACAGGATGATGAAATTATTTTGACATTTATCTCAATTTTGTTTGCCTAAATATATGAAATTGCTTTAAAATATGAAAACGAGTCAAAAAATATCCTTATGCAACAACGATATTAAATATCACTCAGGCGTCGTTTATCCCGAAATAATGAAAATAAATGGTATTGACCAATTATTTCCATGGAAATTATTCATAGCAATTCATTACTTTACTTTCTAAATAAATCATTCAAGTTTTTTTTAAATTATCCCATCAGTATAATTTATACATACAGAAAAGATAATTTTGGGAAAAAAATACCTCTTTGAAATGTTAGCGAAATCGCATCTACATCTACATCTAAGGGTAAAAAAAAAGTATTAAGAAGCTTTCTATTCTTAATTCAACATCATTCAACTCAAAAAATGCTAAATTGGGAAAAAAAATATAAGTAGATGCGAGTTTGCATTGAATAATAAAACTGAACAGTGAATTCAATCATTCAGGGTATGTACTAAAAATTTTAACAAAAGCCTGAATTTGCAAAAAGCAAAACTTGTAAGCTTTTCTCTAAATAAATTTTTCAATATCTAAACATATTTTGCGAGAGATGAAACATTCTTTAAGCATGCATTTATTTTTAAAAATTCAATCATCTTTTAAGCTTAAATTAGTTTTTTTCTGAATCTTCCTTTCCTTCCATCCAACTTTTTAGAAATCATTCCAAAATATTTGCTTTTTTCTGAACAATCTTAAGAAAAAAAAAAATGTTTTCTTGCTTATTTTTATACCGGGAAAAATACGACTGATATAAGTCATAGCTCACACAACTGTTTTTCCCAAATTTATATTTCTACATAAAAGTAATTTTGAAATTGAATATATTTAATGAGGAAGAAAATTATTACATACTTAATTTGTACAGTTGAATTTATGCGATAAGTGTATGCGATATTGTATTATCAAAAATAAAAATAATAAAATTAAAAAAAAAAAAACATGATCATTGCAGAATATTAAATATATTACATATATATATATTTGTATCTATGTATTTAATTGCAATGTTATTAGTTATTTTTAAAACCAATTTGAAACAGCTTTTTTTATATTAATGAAACCAAAAGGAATAATATGAAAGCAATTATTGTTAAAATCCTGTTTGTTGATACTCATGCAGATAACTCCATTTTTATCCCTTAATTTTAAAAATCAATTTTAAATAGCTTATTTTTCAAAATGACTTCATAAGTAAAAATATGGCATAAATAATACTAGCAAATTCATCTTTTTATACTTTGTTTCATTGATAATTAAGTGAATTTGGCATGACAAATATTCATAAGCAAAAAATATTCATAATCCGGTCCCTAAGCTAAAACTCATGTTCCGAAATATTATTATAAACTTTGCGCTATTCTTTTTTTCTTTTACCATTCTTATTTTTCAAATATTTAGGCATTATATGTTTATGTTTCAAATACATTCTTGTTATATCAGTTATTTTACATTCAATTATATTGTTTTGTTAGTTATTTCAATTGTTAGTCAGATATTTCTAGCATGCAATTTTCTACATTCTGTATAAGTAATTGATGAGGTTAAAAGATAAATTTCACATTTTGATCATTCATTTAATTAATTTTGTTTACTTAAAATGAATATGTTTTGTTTAAATAAGTGGATAAAATTTCTTCAGGTAAAATATCTTAGGATATATTTAAGGCTTCAGTCAATTTTCTTTATTGAAAAATCCTCAATAATTTAAATCAAATGAACATGTTGACATCAATTAAAATTCATTTTAAATATCATATGAAATAGCTTATTTTTAAAATATGAATAATTGAATATGTATTGATATATATGGTCTTAAAACTTTTCCAAAAAATAATATTCGTCGTTAAATTTTCGTTACAAACTGTTCTTCCGTACACCACCTGAACATATCACTTATGTTTAAAGTAATTGCTTTTAACGCAAATTTCACCTACAACTTTTTTATGCCCCAAAAAATATTTGACTGAGGGATATATATATATCCCTTTTCTTCCCCATACCACAGTGAGTTTTGAATGTGATGGAAGAAATAATATTTCTTTAAATAAGATTTCCCTCGCCTTTCTATAGAAGCCTTTTTTTCACTCAAAATGTACAGGGTTTATTTTGTTTTCAGTTGGATTCAGACGTCAGAAAACACTCAAATCTTATTGGAGGCTTTTAGAGATTCCCCTTTTGTGTAACCTTGAATGGGGAAAAAAATGGATCGAATAGAATTTTCACGATTCGGTATCGCCGTAATCTGTAGTTTTGTTGGCCTTCCTCTCAAACAGTGTTACTCAGAAGGAAACACATCAGGTCATATGTTTTCACTCCCGATATCGCTTTGCCCTCTTTTTTTCCCTCCCTCCTTTCTGCTGAGGTTATTCTCAGGGGTGCAATCGATGCGTAGAAAGAGACAACTGGCACTGAAAATAGCCAACATTAGTTGTGACAAAAAATCACTAGCGTGCTTCTCTTGCAGCATGTTCATCGAAAGCAACTACTTTCTATCTTTATGAGAGGTCAGTCGTAATGTGGTATAGGATCTTGAGTGGTTAAAGAACCAATTTTCAGTCAATCTACGGGAAACAACATACTTCGAACAAATAACACGCATTGTTACCGTGGAACAATAGACCTTTTCGAGATCATTAACAGAAAGGTACACTCTTGTAAGAGTTTATATTCTCTGTTCATAGTTTCGCAAAATATAATTTGGAGAAAATAAAAGAATAATGCTTTATTTTTAAGATTCTGGTCATTAAAGACGTCGGGACATCATAAACATTGAGATAAATAGATAAAAATCACAAGCACGTCTTTCGAATAAATAATTTTAAACGGCTTTTTTCCACTGTCATTTGGATACGGTAATGTACAAGAGGCTTGCATAAAACAATGCACGGAGTTGTTACATTTTAAAGCATTTGGGCTAATTTTTAAATTCATTTCTTAATGCAAAATTCTCATCTTTTTATTTCTGCATAAAATAATAAAATTCATGGGCGAGTTATTTTGTATGAGTTAACATGCCAGCAATTTTATTATGCTTACAATTTTTTTATGTTGTCTGTAAGCATACATTTTCCAATAGTTATAATCCAATAGTATATTTTTATTGGTTACTTACAAATAAAACCATCTTTTACACAAAAAGTAAAATTATAAGCTTTAATTTATTTTATAACGTTACATTCAAATTTTCAAAAGTTTATGAAAAAATTAGAATAAAGTGATTTAATGCTCTTATTTTTTATACGTTTCTATTATGGCCACCATAAGAAATAACAAATGCAACAAATATTTTATTTTGCCCAATGCTATGGATTACAGATTGCATAAAAATTTTGATTTTCTTGTTTCCTCCTTTATATAAAAATATGTTTTCTCCCTTTAAAATTAAAATAAAAGTCCTTATGTATAGACGAAAAATAATTCGCTCAAGGAAAATTTTATAATAAAAAATAGCATGGCTGACTTTTCCCTCCCTTAAACTTATAATTAAACTTCTGTGATATAAAAAAGCTTATTTTTTATAGAAGCTTAAAATTTGAATCAAATGTTGTTCTTATATTTCGAATTTGTCTGTCGAAGGAAGAAATAAGAAAATAAAATTTATAACAGTAAGTTATATAAAAACTACTTTTAGCAATTTTCCCTGGGAAAAATTTCTAAATAATGTTTTAACTGTGGCGCATAGATAAATAAAAAAGAGGATACTTCAATAGTTTTAATTTGTAAAATTAAACATTAGCAAATATAACAATCTGCAAAATCTGACCAAAAAAGAGAAAATTTTTTCAGTGTTAAAGTAATGATTTTTCATAAAATATTTTTCAACGTAGTATAAAAAAGTTAAAAATATATTATCCGAATGTAAAATTTTTAAAAATGAGCTTACATTTACTGTATCTTGACGTAATTGCATTGCAAAAGTAAGAAAACTAACCAATAAAGAAAAACATACGTTTTTTCTTTCTTTTTTATATCTATTCAGAATTCTTTACAATGGAATGTGGCTTTGTAACTCATTTCATCATCGGAAAAAAATATATAAATTGTTGTTATTGCCAGTAATGAGTTTCAAATGAATCGTGGAAACCTGTGAAAAAGTGAAAAAGACTTCTTTTGAAAGAAATACTTATGTCGAAAATTGAAGAAATCGAATTAATTTCAAAAACCTATTCAGCGAAATTGATTTGAAGATGTGATGTGTATTTTCGATAAAGAGGGAATAGTATAACTAATTTTTCACAAGAGGCAATATCTACGAATTAATCCTTCACAGGTATTATGATATAATAAAAATGAAAAAAATCTAATGATATAATATATAATATGAAATAGCATCAAATCAGTATGTTAGAAAATAATATTCTGAAGCCATTCCAAAACCCACAATCATATTTTATTTAATAAAAAAAGATATTTAAAGTAAGGTTTAGGGAAGAGTTGCACCGAAACTCTTGGTGTAAGATTATGTCCATCTATAAATATATGTCCCTAAAATATGAGGCTAGAACGCAGCATCTGTATTAAAACGTAAAAAATTACATATATATAAGAAAATAACTTGTGAATTCATAGGAGTATCAGTTCCAGTAAAAATGAAGAGTATCTCTCTCCTTTTGGATATATATACAATTTTTTTATACAAAACTCAGTTAACTACTTTAAATACAAAACCGTAAATACGGGCAGTATAATAATGCTGTCATTTATCATACACAATCATAGTCTATACTCACGATTACAGCACCAAATTCATTAATCAGGTTTATTTTTTACTTAATATTATTTTTTGAAATAATAAAACGAAATTTCATTTGCTAATTAGCATTACAGTAGAAATTGTTTTTGTGCGGTCCTTTTTTATGCGATTTTTTCTGTGCGATCTTTTATTGTGCGGTATATGAATTTCAACGCCTTTTCCGCCACTGTAATGCTTTCTATCAATGTACCAGTGGTTTAACAGAGAATTTTAGAGCCCCTTGAAAAGTCAGGTTTTGCCTTTAATATTTTATAAATTAGGTAAATACATACAAGGCGGCAGCCTTGCCTTGGACCTCGTAGAGTACCGAGGCTGCGGGGGTGTACCTTACGCTACTGCAATGCACATATATGCACTTCAGGACGACGCTCTCTTCATTTGTTATAAACAGTTTCCTGACAATACACGTTCAGTTGTTTTCTCTCAACGCGCCAACAGCCGGCGCTTAATTGAAGACGAAACTTTCAATAACTGTGGCATTATCAGTAATTTGATAGATTATATAGACGGTAAGGAGGAACCGGATTCTTTGAGAGTGAATAAAATATATACAGGGATACAGCTTTTCAACAAATTGGAAAAGCATTTTCTTAAAATAGATACCAATTCGGAATGGAGAATAAAATTTCAAAAAGAGCTTCGATCACGCATATCTGGTTATCGTGACACAAGCAACTAACCAACCAACCTTCGTCGCAAAAACTTATCTCCTATCTTATGGTGTCAAACATAAATAAATTTAAATTACATCTTCGAGTTACGAAAGAAATTTTGAACTAATTCATCACAAGAAGATGAGCGTTGTGGATTACGATGAGTAGCAGGTACTTATGTATGTGCATTTTGAAAACTTCTCCATGTGTACAATGCCAAACTAAATGTTTTTAAAATATTTCCAGGTGTAATTTAATTATTTATTTTGTCATGGAAGTACTTTCTGATAAATTTAGCAAATGATTGGCGTACTTTCTAAGTGAGACTTTTTTTATGCTGTCCCTCTCCACCGCATTAAAATTTTTCTGTAGTATTTCGACGAACTTATTCATTATATGTAAGAATTTATGAAATTTTCGAATATTTTTTTGTGCAGTTATTTATATGCGGTCCCTATCTACCACACAAAAACAGGTTCTACTGTACGACTTCTACAAGAAATAAGGGTCCTGTTTTCGTCAAGAAACTTCGATGAGGATAACATTGAACAGATTGGTAGAACAGTCATTTGGGCCCATGGTACTGTCTGATTTGGCTTCGTCATGGAAACGACATCATCATTACAATTGTTGAAAAATTTAAATGTCATATTCGTTATATGCTTGCAGACAAATATTTTTATTCCGAATATGCTTAATTATAAATTTTTCACATAAAATATTATATTAAAAAACACTTCCTCTATAAATTTTTTCCTGAAAGCCTCTGAAGACAATGAAAATTCTAAATTTCTTGCCAATTAACTTACACTGTCTCATATCATTCTCAAGGTAGCATAAATCTTTAGAAATCTTTTTTCCAAAACAGAAGTTACAAATTTGCATGAAAGAAAATATACTGTTAATTTACTAACTTTTAATTAGGAAGAATAATTTTAATTATGCCTTTTTTACTTATTATTTAATCTTAATATAAACAGTTATTTCTTTATTCATTCTTAGAATACATAAAAAATACTAGGCTTAGCGAAAAAACCTTTCAGTAAACGAGCTATGATATATAAAAAAGATCAACCCATTGATAAAAAGAACATATTTTATTATTTTCAAAAGCAGATGTGAGAGAGACCCCACAGGATTATTTATGTACTACAAAATAGTATTATTAATAATAAAACGTTCAATCTTCTGTGTTTGGTTAATTATTACAAAAGACTTTATATACAAAAAATATCATTTTATATAAACAAGTATTATAACTCAAAAATCTACTTTCTATGTTCTATAAGTATCAGTTTAGAGCTTGTGCACTATTTTTAATTGTAGTCAAATGTTAAGTCTAGATTTACTGAAATAGTTTTTTTTATATATTCTCCTTATGTAAATAATTCAGTCCGAAATGCTTGCAAATTTTTATTTGCTCTAAAGCAGCATTGCGCTTTTCATAACGTAATACTTAATTCTTTGAAAAAAAAATATCTGGTAGGGAAACAAAATAAATTTTTATCTAATGACAAAAGTCAAACGATCATTTGAGTGATCGACTCACTAAGTATCATACTGCTAACCTTATTGACATTTTGCACTTACAATACGTACATATCAAACGTACTCAAAGAATTTCCCTCTACGTAGTACGAAATATAACCCTATCTGTTTCCGGGATAAATACTAACATATCCAGATAGACCAGAAATATATTAGGTAGCATATATATTTGGATTATTAAAACTTGCTTCGTGTGTGCTACATTAAATGTATATATATAAACATATTGATCGTAATGCTATACATGAGAAATTCTCCAAATGTACATACTATTATTATGTAAAATGCATAAGTGTGCTCGTATGTAGAAGCCCTAAGTATCCATTTAATAATACCTCAATCAGTAACAGGAAGAAAGCAATTGCTGTAATTCTCAGTCTATAGAGACACATAAGCTCAATTCATGTAATGAATAGTATGCATTATTTTGATGTACCGTATAACCAACGAGAAATCAGTTCAGCTCAATCAGAAGATCTCATTGCTTATTTAGAGCAGAGGAGCTGCTTAGATATGTTTAATCTCACAGAATAAAAGCGTTTCTCTTTTTTGTGAAATACAAAAGAGATCATCAAATTAGCATTCATTTTAAAGATAGATATAGTATTTAAAGATATAGTATTTTTTTGTACAATATGTAATATTTTATTAGATGGAGGAATATAAATTTCATCAATAAATCTCTTTGTTGTGTATTATTTACTTTCGAACATTAATATAACGAATCGTTATTCTGAAACATACTCTCGCAAGATAAATTTCTTTAATTAAAATGTAACTCTTCGTAAGCAGCATCATTTTACACGCAGAATTTAATTTTAGTGTGAATAGTTATGTATATTCCAATGTTACGAGCAATAGTTGCCTACAAGACCTTTCAAGTATCATGGAGAAATATATTGAATTCATAGTTATATCAATATGATTAACTTTAATAACTAATTAGAATTTTCTTCTCCTTAGAACTAGACATTTCTTTGGAATTAAATTCTTAATATGAAAATATATTTACATTCACTTTATCCCCATTGTTAAATTTATGATGATAAAAAAGTTTAAAAAGTATAAGAATTAGACCTCTGAAAAAGTAAAATAACGATGAATTATATTTAAGTCTTGTTAATTTTTTCAATGATTACTCGAAATTAAGCAAATTCTAAATATACAATAGAATGAAGTAATAGAATATGTTTCATTGAAAGGAAAACTTAATTATTACTTGACTAGATTTCCTACTAAAGTTTTTGTAATGAATATATTAAATATACCTAAAAATAAATAATCTATGATTTTAGTGAATTTATAAGAAATACCATCTATTTTGATGTATTATTTCTTATGTGATGTGATTAATATTAAAAATATTCTAGTAAGTTTTACACGTTTTTCTTAAATTTTAATACAAAACAGAAAACGAAAAAATTACTTAAACAACTAATTAATGCAATATAATTTCACTAAAAGTTTTGACACTAAGTATTGGTTTCAAACAATACGAATCATATATTCCTGGAGGATTAGAGAACATAAATTAAAAACCTGAAACACAGCTAAGTCTTAAGAAAAGCAATTATGAAAATGTGATAAGAGAATATAAATTCTTTGATTACTTCATCAGTTAAAGTTGCATACAAATGCAGTAATAGAAAGTAAAATGTTAGTGATTTATTTACCGTTGTGTCTTTAAAAGCAAAATAAAATAAAATATGCGGTTTAACGTAATCTAGAACTTGGGTTGGTTTGCTGAATTCCTCTGATAGATTACTGACATATAGAACAATATGTTTCTTTAAAAATAAAATAGATTTATGAAGAAAAACAATGAATTTGGAGAGAAATTGTATTGAAGAAATATATGAATACACATTTTAAAACAAGCAGCCCACACAAAAAATGAAGATTAATGCCAAAAGGAAAACGTTACGAGTCAACGAATTCCCAGATGAAAAACATTGTTTAAAAAATAAAACTTTATCATAGTAGTACTAAGTTGAAATATTTATAAAAGAGGAAAATATATATTGCATCTACTAATTTACTAAAAGCTAAATATGTGTGATTCGAACAAAACCACCTCAACTTGTGATTGGTTTTTGGCCAAGAAGAAATGGTAAATGTCGGTTTATTTGTGACAATGGAAAAAAATAGTACAAGGATCCAATAACATTTTACATTTTGAATATGGAGAAAAATCAAACCGAAGATTTATTAGAATACAGATTTTTAAAAATGTTGAGCATGGTTGAATTGAGACTAGCAATGTAAAATTTATTTTAAGCAATAAAGGAGGGTTACGAGTACAAAACATGTATTCGTAAGACGGAGTAAAAATTTCTCCAACTTTTGGGAATGTTTCAACATTGCCAAAAGCTTAAATTATAGCTTAGATTTTTCAAATTACAGATTTATTTTTTGGTAATGCATACAGAATATAATACTGTAACATAGTAATTAATGAATTCAGCTATTATTTTTTTAATATTTTTTCATTACGTTAAATAGTAATATATATTACACAGATGCTCATAAAATATTTTGAGTGGTAATAAATTAATAAAAGTGTTACAAATTGTATATAACACAAACGCTATAAAATGCAGTTAGTTTCCTGTAAATTCAACTCTGTCCTTCCATTTCATTTCATTATTACTTAAATGATAAATAAATTAAATTAATTACAAAACTTCCAATAAGGATTTTGAGATTTTAAAATTTTCTCTCTGTTGGTATAAGAGTATATGATATAAATGGTGCATATCTGCTTTAAATTCAAGCATTATAGTTCAGAAGTCTCTACTTAAAGCTACAATAGTTATCAGTTACTATAAGTGTTTAGTGTAATTATTTAGCTGTACGTGATTAGGATATTAAGACCTTGCAGTGAATGAGGAAGAAAACAAAATTTAATTTTTATGGCTAACAGGAATTAGACGTGATTAGGAAAGATAATGAGGTCACTGTGAGAGGAAAAAAAAGTTTTATCTTCGATGATTTATACGTAAGTAGTATTACGTACACACACACACACAAATCGTATACTAATACATTATATAGCAATCTCCTTGCTCTCATCGATCTAACCTGTGCTGTAGTTTTTCTCACTTTTTACTAGTGTCTTAGAAATTCGACTTAATATCATCCTATAATGATTACATTTTTTACTTCAGTCAGTTGATATAATGTATCCTTTCAGACACTTGTGAATCAGTATCAATTATTCAGATTCCGGTTCTTGTGCATACTGAAAAATTGAATTCTAAACCGGAAAATAATTTTAACTGATAATTATTTATTTATTTAGACGCTAAATCATATTGATTGAATAAAAAGTGTACAATGTCTTTTGGCACAGTTAGTATCATTTGGAACTCTCTAATTAATTTTATAGATATTGCGTTAAATCCTCTTGCAGATCAAACTTTTTGTGTGTTAGATGAGAGACACTAAAACTTCTTTTTTAACTTTGTTAACCTTTCTGGGGCCCGATCAATAGAACAAATGGTATTTCCTTTGAATCGTGAGGCATTTGACATTAGTCCAGAAAACAGAGATTCGAATACGTGAGATTTTTAGATGCTTTCGACCCAGTGGTCAAACGGCCATAAATGTTTCACTGGTTGGGAACATAAAAGAAGTTGAAATGGATCGTCAAAAAAGGCATATTTGGGGGATCATTTTGCCATTGGTCTTTAAGTGAATCATTGTTCGAACATAAAACTTCAAGTTTATAATAGAGGAAAAAGGAATTCTGTGAAATTGATCTTCACTGAAATCGTCAGTAACTAGATACAGGAAAACAATTTTTTGGGCACATGAGTAAAGTTAACCATTAATACCAGCGAAGCAACACGGTTTTTATTCAACTTATCGTATAGGTCAACTGCAGTAAAAATGCCGATGTTTATTACTTAAATTTAAACTCATAATACGTTATTCCTTATGCACGCCTTTATCATTTCCTGTACATTAAAAGGTATAATTATTTAACTTTTACACTTAGGATATAAACACTTCAATTTCTAAAGTGAATGCATGTGTGCTCGTTCCGATATTCATTATCTAAATGAGAAATTTATAAATACTTAACCTTTACGTAAATATTGCTGTGATAAAAATTCAACTAACGTAAGATATAGCCAAATGAAGATTAAAACGTCCATTAAAAAATAATAGGTTATTTTTAAATAATTAAATTGTACGAAAATACTCGCATACTTCTACTTCACATAACATCAGTAATCTTGGAAATTACTAACAGTTTTAAAATAATAAATTGATCTATCAAAACTCGTCATGTAAAAATATCCCAAACTTCAAACTTATCTATCAAAATTCCTGTATTACTTTCTTTAATTAAATTAAGTCAGAATCATTACGCGGACTTTATTTTATTTTTCATTTACAATCAAATTAAAAATTTGAAGGAATTATTTCTCTTTTAAGAATTATATAATTCTTAAAAAAATTATAATCTTTTTTATAACAATGAAAAGTTTAATTATACTTTAATGACGATGATTTGCACTGTAAATTTTTCATTTTAGTATTTTTCATGTTACAGCCAATCTCCTATTTCTATCTCTTTTACATGTATTACTTTGACGTATACTATCTTGATGTCTTTATGTTAAATTTACAGTAATTTAACATAATATTATATACACACATACATATATATATATATATATATATATACGTACGCACAAACATACATACATATATGCGAACATATATATTGTAATCATTAGTGTTATTCTAAATTACTTCAAGTCTAATTTAAAGGCAAATAATGAGTAATAGAATGGAAAGACAGTACAAGACAAAAAAATAGCCACAGTCGTACATTAACAAACTCTTAGGCATAGGTTTTAACTCGTAGGGTTAAACAAAGATGCACACCCCTTTGCCCTTACTGCGCTGAAATGAAATTTGGAAGGGACACTAGAATAAGAAATGCAATGTTAACATATATATTAGCACTAAAATTAAATTGATTAATTTTTTTAGAAAAAAATTAAAGTCAACATAATGCAATGTATTAAAACTAATCTATTTACTTCACTATAAATAATCAAAACAAAGGAAATAACTGGATTGCACTTACGGAAATAATTTATAACAATAATATTTTCAATTAAATGAAATCAATAAAATATTATAAGTAGAAAAAGGGAAATCTGTACATAAGACCTGAATGTGTGTGTTTTTTTAAAACAAAAAGTGTTAGCATTGAAATTGATAAACTGTAAAAATAATTGGATAGGTTCTAAACAAGGTAACTGATAGAGATACCTAAGATTACATACAAGAATTAATAAATATGATATTGTTAACTATTTTTAAGCTGATATTGAGCTTATATCAAATTTAAGATTTAAAAAACACAATTGGGTAATCATGTTTTAAACAGTATCTAATAATATTTTCAAATATTAATTTTATCACTATCTCTGTTAACTAAGTAAGGGTTCTACTGCAAATAATTGTATTTCTATAAATAAATATATGCGTCGCACTGTTCCAGTTTAATAATTTAATAATGAAAAAAATTAAAAGAATTTTTTTGATCATTAAAATATTGCTATTTAATTTATAGTTAATAATATGTACAGTTGTAAAATTCTGGTAATTTGTTGTTGTTACTTTTAATAAGTGTATAGTTATAAAAAATAATAATACGTAAAAACTAACTATTTTTCCCAATAATAATAGATAATAGAATCTCTATATAGATAAAAATAATTATTTATAATTTAGTGTTTCTCATAAAATACGAAAATAAAAATTGGTTTAAGTATTACTACAGCGCCGATCTTGTGGTAAGCTCTTAATCAGTTTACTTTTTTATTATTTTAAATAATAAAATTTTCATTAAGAATTAAATCCATAAGATAAAGTGTTATTATTTAAAACATTGCAACACTATTTAGACGATACTTACCGTAAATTTCTAAAAGAACCCTTATTATATTATTAATATTCTCATTGAATTAAATAGATCTTCAAAATTTATAACTATATACAGTATATATATATATATCTTTGTCTTTTTAATGTTTAGTGAGATTTTTGCGTATTTTAATTATAGATGTAACTTTGAGGTTATTTATATTTTGTAAAATAGATTGTAATAATTTATCAAAAGTGAGAAAACCTTACAGTTCCAATCTCAATAGAATTCTTATGAAATTTAAAGTTAAAAATAGATTCTGGTATATGAATGCCTCATTTTATATAAAAAAAAACAAAATAGGATAATTAATTTCTCTATTATATAGCGTTGATTCATGAATGGAATTATTGTCCTAAAAGCCCTTATTCATTATAATGCGATAATAGTGTTCACAGATATTGGCAAAAATACACTTCTTTCTTACATAAACATTAGTGAAACCTTACTGCAAATATTTAATCTTATTATTAATATACTTATATTAAACAGCATAATTAAATCTATAATTTAATTTCCTTATACCTTTATACATATTGATTTAGTCTTCGTATATCTCCAATCTAAATTAAACAGTAGATTTGACAATAAATGTAATGAAATCTCAATAATTCTGTAGTTTAATTTTGGTATTGTTATTAGAAATATAGAATCAGAACCCTCTCTCTCTGTGTGGCCGTATACGTTATATTTCTTAACTTCTACCGGAGTATATATCCGTATCACTCAAACCGTACGTTAAGTGTACCAGACGTATATATCCGTCCTTCTAAAGCACGATTCTTTTTATTGTGCTGTTCAGTTTAAAAGTAGTCCTACTGCTTTGGAATACAAAAAAATGACAATGACAGTGTTTGCAAAGGATTTTCTTATTTCAGAGTAAAATTGCTTATCTATGCTTTTTATTTCACCCCCAATATATGTCATACGTGCGCCTATGAGAAATACGGTGGTACTTGCGAGAGAATCGCGTAAATTTTAATTGGTGGTTATAAGGATTAAAACATTTTCTTTATAATTTTCAAATCTCTTGTAACTATATGAATCTGTTGGTAATACCCATCAATGAGGGTTCTATATTTTAAGAATTTAATTCATCGTACGCTTTGAGTGACTAAACCCTCTCTTTTATATAGAAGCCTACATATACATAATTTTTATTGCAATAGAAGGAGGGTAATAGGAATTGAAAGTTTTATTGAGGAAATACAGGTGCAAAATAACCAATAATGCTTTAGACCACCACTGATCCTGATGTAAACTGTTGGCTGGCTGACAATGACTCGTAGAATTAGAGGATGTCTTCCTGTGGTACTGCTTGACCTACACGTTGCAATTAATAAAATAGATTGGTTGGATATAGGTACGGTCGAAGACATCAGAGCACAAAAGTGGTTCATTGGGGAAAGATCAAGCAATCGCATGCCTTGAAATGTGTTGGAGAAGCACGAAGATAAGTAGAGGAAAGGCTTGCTGCATTCGATCAGATATTATCCTTTTAATATATGAGCCCAGGAGTCCGTGAAAGGAAGGGTAATTCTATGGGCATACATTCTTGTTGACGTATCACTGTGATATAATGCTGTCATGGATGACGACCAACTGTCATGAATGACAACGAAAGTATTCTGACCAACAAAGGAAATAGTGCACCATGCACTTGGCTGTTGGGTTTGAGTTGCTCTCGACAATCTCCACCAAGACCCTGTACTTCACGACACATGACCTCACTGCACTTTAAAACGGTACTTATTGCTGAAAACAATTGTACTCCAGTCCCTATTTGAATAATTGTACGGTCATAGTTCACCCAATCCTGTCAACATCGTCGAATGGTAGCATGACTCCAATCTGAATGTCGAGCAATATTGCTAAATTAAAACATTACTTCTTTAAGTCCAATTGCACGACTTCTTTAAAGTAGTAATTACCGTTGGGAATCTATGTGCAAGACAATAGTATACTACTCTTAGGTAGACAGAATGCCATTCACGTGGAAGTTGCGCCTTACAAGGGGAGGGCACGACTAAGGAAATTCATTTGGGGTCGAGACTTGATGTAATAGTAGTACTCCTTTAGGGTGTTCAACCCTCAATGTAATTCCACCGAATGGCCAGTCAATTCGGAGAAAATAGCCTTCGAAGTTCATGCTTGACTTTTATACAATTAAGTTTTAAATTCCTGCAACGAGTACGTAGCCTGGATGGTAAATCGTCTGCTTACTATGCTGGACGTTAGGATTCGATTCAAACGATGATATTTTTTTTTCATTTAATTATTTTTTTTATTAAATAAATGTATTTATGAGAGGTTTATTAAATATGAAATGTGTTTGATGTAATTATTTTGTATTTTATAAAGTAAAAAGAATAAAAAATCTATTATTTAAATTATTTATTATTAAAAGTATGTAAAATTATTATTAATTAAAATCATTTAAAATTATTAATAATTATAATGAATTTATTAATAATATTAATTAATTAATATTAATAAGACTTAATATTAATTTATTATTAAAAATTATTAGTAATTTATTATTAATTTATTATTAAAATTATTATTAATGCATTATTAATTTATTATTAAAATTATTATTAATGCATGATTAATTTATTATTAAATTATTATTTTTAATTAAATTATAAATTATTATTAAAATTATTATTTTTAATGAAATTATTAATTTATTAGTAAAATTAACATTTAGTAATGAAATTATGAATTTATTATTAAAATTATTATTACAAGCATTAATTAAAATTATTATTAATTTTTTATTAAAATATTACAAATTTATTATAAAAAATATTATTTATTAATGAAATTATTAATTTATTATTAAAATTATTTAAATAAATTTATTAAAATTATTTAAATAAATTTATTAAAATTTTTAAAATAAACTTATTAAAATTAAATAAATTTATTTAAAAAGGACCTATGAAATATTTTATAAAATTATAAAATAATTAAATTAATAATATATAATAAAGATATATTTTCTGTTATATTAATTATAAAATAATTAATTTATTAATAATAATATATTTTATAATTATTTTATATTATGTATAATATTTTATTTATAGTATATTGTTTTTCACATTATGAAACTATTTAACTAATTTTTATGTAAAATATCATTTAATATTGATTATATATTTTATTATAAATATTATTAATTAATATAAAAATATATTTATTAAATTTAATATAAATATTTATATAATTACAATAATTTTTTTACTTTATAAAATACAAAATATATATATAATTACATAAAATGTCATTTAATATTTAATAAACCTTTCACATAAATAAATTTATTTTATTTTAAAAAGTAATTAAATGAATTGGAAAAATAAAAGTTCATCACATGAGTTGAACTCTAACCTCCGGTATAGTAAGCAGGTGATTTACCAACCAGGCTACAGACTCGTTGGAAACTAAAACTCCAGGAAACTAAAACTTAATAATATAAAAGCTAAGCATGAATTTCGAAGGTAATTTTCTCTGAATTGACTGGCCATTCGGTGGATTTACATTGAGGGTTGAACACCCTAAGGGAGTACTAGTATTACACCATCTTGACCCCAAATGAATTTCCTTAGTCATGCCGTCCCCTTGTTAGTATTATAATTTCTTATATTTTATACCCCATTTGGATACTGAGCTGCAATGCGAGTTTGAAAAAGTTAACAACTATTTCCCGAAAGTACATATAGAAGGGGTGTCAGAAAAATAGCACCAAAACACTGCACATCCAGATTCCTAGTCGGGAGTACATAAAAAAATGCCTTAAGAACTGTACCTGTATAATCCATAATTTACGAGAAAAATAAGAAAAGAAAGTATGATGTCACAAACAGTGCAAAGAAAAAACACTGTATTGGACAACAGTATTTTCAAACATTTATAAAGGCAGATGTTCAAAGTTTCTACCGTACATATCGAGGCAGGCTTGAAAGCACCATGAAATGGATAAGTGCCCTCGTCGCAACTATCCGGTGTCCACTGAAGTACAAGCAGCAGGCAGACTGGAAGCGAAGTCCGTTTGTGTAGTCACTAAGTCTTGATTCACCAATTTCTTTAGATAGAAGTCGGAAAAAATCAAATGGTGTGAGATCTGGTGATCGTAGTGGCCATATAATTGGACCCCTTTGTCCTATTCAGCTGCCGGAGTATGCCATATGAAGCTAATTACGTACATGAGAACAGAAATGCGTCGAAACCTCATCATGCACCATCATTCACCGTATTTTTCTCGTAAAGTATGGGTTGTACAGGTATAGTTCTTTTACAGTACAAGTATAAGAATTTTTTATGTACTCGCAACGAGGTATTTGGCTGTACAGAGGTTGGGTGCTATTTTTGGGACATTCTATATTGGAGATTCTGTAGTTTGATAAATGTATAGAATTTTTAAATATATATTAAATTTTTGAAATAATAGAAGGATTTTTAATTATTCCTTGTGTGATTTTTGGATTGTGATTTCATAAATATAAAAATTAAAATTATGTAATCTGTTTTAATAATTATGCATTCTTAACTCTCTCTGTATTTAGTATTTATTTATGCGTAGTTCACACAAATTTTGGCGACCATATCTTTGATTGTCAGCGTGAATTAGAGGTGTGGTTTTCTCGAAATGAATCAACATTTTAAAATTTTTAATATGACTTTATTAAGAGTTTAACTTAAATTTCTAATAAATTGGATAAACTTATATTAAGTGAGTATAAACCAAACACGCAGCTGTAGCTAAACCTGATCGCGTAACTTGGATCACTTATCTAAATAATTATATTATCCACCTACTTTCAATTCTGATAATATTACGAGTTCTAATATCAAATAATCAGTCCTACCTTGAATCAAGATAAGGTTCAATCACTTTCAGGGAGACTTTTAGACACACGTGCAATAGTATGCACCTTGTAGTAATGGCTAGGAATCCGTTAATCTTTGGTAGGCCGTCAAATTACACTTCCATCTCCTCTAAACATAACTTTCTCTAAATTGCCATCCCGCTTACTAAAACTTCTGTTCTTTTAAAGGCTATCTTATTTGCATTTACAATTGCATTTCGCTTCTTGGGTTTAGGTTGGAAAAGATTTGCCATTAATCTTGGCCGTCAAAGAACCCAGAGGTTATGTTACAGAAAAGACGCGTGAGCCCGTCACAAGCTTTTGAGAAAGTAACATCATCACATCAGTCATTTTATAATTAATAGAAAATTGGCAAAACTCTATTAATACGTAATAAATTAAATTTAATCATCATAAAAATTACATCCAACGAAAATTTTAATCTCAAATTTCTAGAGTTTTAAGTATTTTAAAATTGTTCATGAAACAAAGAAATCTTGTCTATTACTCTATCTTGTGTGTCCTCTGTAGAAATTTCTTTTCCTCAAAAAAAGTACAAGAAAAGCAATAAATCTAATAAGGGCAATTCTCTTTTTATGCTAAAATATGATTGTCTTTTCCTCAAAGCTGTTAAAATTGAATACAAATTCATTTTATATGTCTGATATATTTGAAGGTTTTATTGCTTTTCAGACGACAGAATAAAATCAAATGATTGGGTATGTCTGGAAATTCAAGTGCTTTTTAGATACGTCTTATTTTGTTTCTTAGACAAGCCGACTCAATAATGGGAAACAGATGCACCATATCAAACTTTTAATCAAAAGAACGCATTGAGTAGAAAATATGTTTCGTTATTTGAATTACGACTTGGATTCTTTCTTGCATTTATTATAAGTATTTCAATGTAATGATTTCTACATAGGTAAAATCGTAACTAGTTAAAATTATAATAACGGAAGTTTATTTTTTCAACAAATGTAATTTTAACTTACTTTTTAATACCTAAAAACATTATCATTCAGTTTTATTTCATCTACTTAACTAAAATGAAGAAAAAAGAATGATATAAAATTGAGACGGTTATATTGAGTGCTATTAATAAATAACTTTTTTAAAGGTGAGAACAATAATGATAGTTAAGGTAATATAATTTATTGGTTGCCGCCAAACTTTGACTTTTAAAATTTGAAAGCAAGTTTGCATTCAATAATTTACGAAGAATACCGGAAACACGAATAATATGAAAAAGTGTTGAACTTATTTATACACGAAAATTATTTTAAGCACTGCAAAAATTAGATATTAATTAAATAACTAAATATTATCTCATTGTTTAAAAAAAAAATCTGAGAAGGAAAAGTACCTATTTTCTACCTATTTCTATTAGTACACGTAACAAAAGTTTGTATGCATTTTTGAATTAAAGCAATGTTTATAGTGTTTTTTAAAAATTGTTGAATTGACATTTTATACGTTTTTCAAGGAAGTTTCGATAAGCAGTCACAAAAAAAAAAAAAGTATTTTACAAATACCAGTCACGTTAAGAGAAAAACCTACTCCAACTTTTGTTATACATAGTTTGACGTACATAGTTTGTAAATCAAATTCCATGTTTACGACAGATGTACAGCTAGTTCTTTGTCGCGAAGAATTTCGTTGGCCTCGATCTGACAATGTCAGACAGGTGGCATTAGCAACAACAACATTGTTGAAAGAGCAGCACTTTAAAATCCCTTCATAAATTTTAAAACTTTTACTTAAAAAATTAAATGATTAACCTTTTGTAATATTTTGAGTACAAAAACACTTTTAAGCGATCCATATACATTGGTTACAAGCAAAAAATTTTAAAAACAAATAAATCATTTTATATATATATATATAAATCGTACCACACGTCCCCTTAAAATTATTATTTTTCATGTGAATACTGTACTATTGTACTAATTACATTTGTTAGATTACTAATGACATTAAAAGGAATTTTTATAAAGTAAAGGAGAATCTATTGAAATTGTTAACAGAAAAGTATGAGATAAATATACTCAAATATTTAATGTAATCTATATCAAAGCTATGTAAAAAGTCTTAAGAAGTATCCTTAAAATAATGCTATAATATTATTATTCCACCCCCAATCACATGTATTCATCGTGTAGGGAAGAATGGGATTGGACTCAAGGGAATGATTACACACACCCGAAATAAGGAAAGATAAAAACGAATACAAAAAACGATCTGAAGAAAGTAAGCTCCTAGTGTTTCTAGAAAAATTTGTTTTTGTTTTCTAGGTTTCATTTTTCCTTCTTGGGTATATTTTTTTGTTCCTTAATCTCGATTCACAATTTCGTTTTCTTACGAAAGAAATCAATGCCAATCCAGAGTGAAACTCTCAGATTTCTTTCGATCTTTTTTTTTTCTTTCGATTTTTTTTTCAGAAGCAGAGAGTGTAACTTCTTTCTAAGTGTGGAAAGACTATTTTTAACTTAAGGAATACACACTCTTACAATTTCCGGAGTCCAAATTAACCTTAAGGGGACCGCAGCTGAGTGATCTTTCTTGAAAATTATGAATTGTGTTACTGTGTCTAATGAATACTGCAGTTTAACATTAATATTGAAGTATCCCAAATTCTCTCAGTTGTATATATCATAATTTTTATTAGATTGCTTTCCTGAATTTCCCAACTTAGAATAATTGACATACTTAAGGAAACATCTCATGAATATTTAAAAAAAATCCATTGTTACTTTAAAAATCTAGTCTAAGAAATCACAGTAAAAAGTCAATCATAAAATTGTTATTTTTGATTAAGAGATTCTGAATTTCATTTAATTTGCCTGAAAGCTTTCCTATTTTTTTTGAAATTCAGTTAAAAAAAACTAGTTTTTTGTTCAATAAATTTAATTTATCCATATTTATACATTAGTAGGATATTTGATGGTGGTACTATACCTCATAGAAATAGCAAATCATGTTTATTATAATTTTAAATTGTAAAGAACACACATTATAAAACATCCTTAATATTAAACATACAAATTTACTTCATATTAGTTTATTGTTGTTTTTTAAAAAGAAAATTCTGATATAAATATCAATTGGGGTATTATAAGACCTTTCTTTTTCAATCGTTCAGCTTGCATTTAGGAAGGAAATGTCATCTGGAAAGAAATGAATTATTGTTCTTTGATTCAAGCAGTGATCTGTGCATTTTCGAATACTTTTTTGGTACATGAACTTTTAACTGATAACATATTCAAGGCGTTTATCTATTATATACCATAATTTTTTTCTCAATAATATAAATAAATTAAGAAGCAGATAAAATTCAGTGAAAAGAGGCAGTCCTTAATTTGCAAGATACTGCAAATGCATGTCTTTTTTATTTTCAAATTTTAAACTAACAATTTAAATCCCGTTAGAATCCAAATACTTATTAACTAGAATATAAATATAATACATTTTTGATTCATCTTTTAAAATCATAATTAACATATTGCGTGATTTTCCTTCTATGTTCTTCATCATAATCATAAATGTCATTTGTTGAGATAAATAAATATAAATGCAAAACATACAAGTAATTAAATGTTAAAAACAAAATGTTTTCAATGAAAAGAAAGTATAAATTGCGGTGGCATTTTCATAAGTGAAATTTAAGTATTTATAATTTCTAAATAAAAATTTTGTGATATATTTTAAAATGTAGTTTGTAAAGATGCAGATAATGGCATAACCCCATTAATGTCTAAAAATATTTATATATATATATATATTATGAGGGTATTTTTTCCCAAAAAAACTAAATGTTTCTAAAATACAATTTGATGTATTTTTAATTACATGAAATATTAATAAAAATAAAATTCAAATATGCTGTAAAAGTAAAAAGTTTTTAAGACGTTTTTAATATGAATCAATTTTATAAGCATTTTCTGGAACAATTTTTCATCCTCTCTCTCACAAAACTCTAATTTAAGGAATAAGTTAGATGTAAATAAATAAGGAATAAGAAATTCGTAGGAAAAAAAATAATTTATAATTAATTTTTACATCAGTATTTTTTGCCTTTTTTATCTTTCAGAAAAGGTTATTTTGTTTTCTAAAGTAATTCTTATAAGTAAGAAAATTCTATTTTACGCATTTTGATAGGTTCCAATTTGTTTTCTTACGTTTTACTTGAAATACGCTTTGTTTCTTCAATAACATGTTTAATAACGTTTTATTTCAAGAGATTGATATCTGAGTCAATATAGCTCTACTAGTTCACTAACATATTTATACGAGATATTAAAGTTTTAAACTAACTTATTTTTTCCACAGATTTATTCTGTATGCAATATATCTCTTATATTAAGACAATAAATCTACGCATTGAGTCTCAAGTAGTAAATAGAATTGCAAAACTCGTTTAACTGTCCTAAAAATAAAATGAACAGAAAACCTTTGTCTGTGCATGATTTTCTTGTATTTCAGAGGTGTATTTCGTATTAAAACACACATTTTTGGAAATGAGAATATCTATTTTCTGTTTATCTGAACTTATATATTCATATTTTTATTCAGAATTATTCCGCTTTTAAAATTATAAGATTTGTTTAGTCTTACTTATTAGCAAACATTGTTTATTCATAAATATTCTCAAACTTCATTTTTCTTCTTTGAGTGTATTTTACTAAAATTAAAAATATATATATTTAAAAAATGTTTTAAAAGAGGTCCCGTGCATTACATACGTACTGTGAAAAAATAATTTTTTCATCTTTATTTATACGAAAGCAAAATGATTGAAATTTATTAGTTTTAATTTTTGAACTTATAAATGTGTACGGCTTTATCATATTGGAAAATTATCGAAATAAATATCTCATTATTACTATCCTTAATTCAATAAATATAAATGAGAGAGTAATGGTCTGTAATTTTTATTTAATATTATTTACTCTCTAATTTTGTTAATAATTATTATAACTGTTAGCCTTGATAAAATAATGATATTTTAAGAATTATATTATTTTATAAAGACCCTGGACAATAATTTACTAAAAATGATACAGCAAATATTTTAGTACAAAACACAGATTCCCTTGTATGTATAACTTTGTATAGTAAATTTCAGAAAATTTTTGTCTTACGTTTCATTTCAAACAAATCTGCTCGGACTACATCCTATTTTAAGGCCTGAGAATTCGTAGCAACGAAAGAAGAATATTACACACTCTTTGATTGATTCCGAAACTTCATCCCCTAGATAAGAATTTGATATTGAATCGCAGAGAATCTGGTTCCTTTCTTGCAAATGGTTTCTGAAGAACAAAATAATTCAAGATACACGACATCTGTAGCTGTTTCATTTCCAGAAACCTCTAAAGAATTTTCCATAAGCATAGAAATGGGATCTAGAAATAAAAATTCGTATCTTACTAAGACACACTGAATTCAAAACGTTTGGCTTAAGTTTTCTTCTTTTCATTTTAAAAATAACTTAAAGTAGAACTTTATTTACCCATTTTAATGCATTTTTGATGAAAGCTGATTGAAAGTTAAAAATATTAAGAGCTAATTCAATCGTGTATAAAAAACCTAAAGTTTACTTAACATTCTCGAAAAATATAAACTTTTGACTATTTCTTATTTCTGCAAAATTTGTATTATTGTCTTTTAATTACTTTTGATACGTATGTAGTATAAAATTTGTCTTTGAGTTTGAGTGCAACAACTTGAAATCACACGCTTTCAAAACAGATGGTATGAGTGTTATGTGTGTATTTTTAAATTTAATCACATTTAATTTACTCTTAAGCTGTATTCATCTTAATATGATTTAAATTCTAGATTGAATTTGTCGTGATTTGTGTAATAGATCATCCGATTATGTATTAAAATTTAAAAAATAATCATAAGCTCTGCTAAGAATTGTAACACACACACAAACACACACACACATTGCTTTCTTCTAAATATTTAAATCCAATAAAATAGAAAAAAAACATTGCTCTGTTTTTCTAACTAAGAAACATCTTTTTTTCTGTACAAGTTTTGCATCATCAATAAATTATTAAAGTATGAATATTATATTAATTTGCATAACAAGCACACTTTTTTCAAAAAGAGTAACATTTTATTTGTTAAAAAGTATCTTTAAAAACAAATTTTAAAATATTTTCTAAGCTAATAGAAATAAATAAATATATAAATGATTAAGACATTAAATGCCCAATGCAATCCATGAAGCATTGCAAAACAGGGAGTCTCGTTAATTTGTATTGCTATTAAAGAAAAATTAATTAACTGACTTAAGCAAAATATAAAAAAATAATAGTGTATTTAAACCATTAGGTGTGTATCATAATGCAGCATTCTAAAATCATTTATAATATTGAAAACCTTCACTTTTCTTTCTAAATTATATTGAAAGAAAACAAGTTTAATTATAGATGCTCAAAAATTCATTATAAATATTTCAATGAACACAATATAAGTTTTTAAATAAAGTAAAAAGTAAAAAAAAAATGTATTACAAGAAATAGGTACATAAAACTAAAAAGTTTCACCTGAAACAATAAAACTCAAATTATTTAACAAATGAATAAATCTGATTCATTTTCAACAAACCATAATAACATTTTCACGAATTTCAATCGAAAACAATTCCATAAACAAAACAATTCCCAAATTCAATCCTGAAAAGCCCGATGAAAGGCTCTATCGAGAGTTGAAAAGATACAATCCAGTATTAATCAATCAAATATATTTTTTTTCTCTCGTCTGAATAACATAACACGCATACTGAATAGAAAGCAAGACAAACATTCATTTATCAAAATCCACCGTTTTCGGATCTTGAATTTAAATTGCTTAAACAAGCAGCTTTAAAACGAGTTTCTTCGTTTAGTTAATCATTTCACCTCCCTTTCGATTCCGCGATGTGGTTTCAACTGCTTTAAAACCTTGTTTTCTCCCTCTCTGCTGCCTCGAAGCTAATACTCTGAACGAAACTTTTCCTGAACGGAGGATTAAAAGCTATCTATTCTTGAACATCGGTGGTGGAAGCTTACCTTCATAGCATGACGACTGTTAATGGATTTAAGGGGATTATCTGACGCTACTGAATATCTCGAGTGAAGCTCCGTTCCAGAATTATTTCATGGAATTTCAGGGCATTGATGGGGATCTATGAGGGAAATGGGATTGGCAGCGTGACATTGTGTGATGACGACCCTAAATTTTTAAATGTTGTTCGCTCTGGTAATTGTTTCGGAGCTTTTCTGTAATTGAATTAATTTGGATCATTATAGTTACAACTAAAATGAATGGGTTTTCATTACTTATTGATTGGGTCCTTTTAATTTTGCAAATTTTATTCCGTGTTCATTTTTTGAAAATTGTGTAACTGGGGATAGTTGATGGTTTAAGAGAGAGTTTATATTAAAATGTGTCATTTATATTTTATTTTGATTGCACAAATAAATATTTATTAACATTTGACAAATATATTTATTTAAAAAAAAAACAATTATTTGGCCACATCTGATTATAAAATAGATTACACACACACATCTACTTCTAATATCAAAATACCAAAATTTTAAAAGAAACTTCTGCAATGATCTGCATCAGGGTTGTCCAACCTTTTTGGGAAGAGTGCCACTATTTCATAAAAAATAATTATGCGTGCCACTTCCAACTTTTCTAAAAAACATGTGTATAAAAGTGATAAAATGTGTTACTTATAAGCTTATTATGGGATTTTTACGCAAATAGCACATTTTTGATGCAAGTCATTGTTGTCGAAATTTAAAAATAGAATAATAAATAAGACGAAAGTAATTTTTTAAGTTTGTTTCTTAATTTTTGTTGTTAATGAACTTTTTACAAGATCAATCAATTATTTTAGTTTTAAAATAAAATTGAGTAACTTGAATCATTTAATTCAAATTATTAAATGATCAGTATTTACATAATTGGCTTTTGAATTACTACTTTTTTTATTAGATCATCTATATTAGAATTAGCTCTTACAGGTGCCTACAAAATTAAGTTATAGGTGCACATCAGCTAGTTGTTTTGAGTGATATTTATTTTATTTTGTTTATAGCAGAAAAAATTTATTCACAAACATATTTTGATCCAAATTTTGAGGTTTTTTTTGTCTGAGATAACCCCACTTCAATAAAATTGTAAAAAAATGTTTATTTATTAACTTTTCAAAAAGTTTTAAACTTTTCATTAAGCTTTCATGTGCCATTGTTACAATTCCACCGTGTCACCATTTGGCACGTGTGACGCGGGTTGACCACTCCTGATCTATATAATTTACCTTGCTGATTAATATTTTGTGACAATTTAAATTCTAATATATATAACGAAGTAGTTTAATCACTTTAATTATATGAATACACTCCAGGTTTCCTATCCTTGGTTATATATCGTTGTAAATTGTTTACATTCCAATTACACTTAACTTTATTCAAGTAATTGAGTTTGTGCGTTTCCGAAAGTGTGCTGACAACCATAGACTCTAAATCATGTGTGAAAGAAAAGACATTACTTTTGACGTGTAAGATATATATATATATATATAGTAAAATAAAATAAAAGTGAAGAAGTACTAGAACCTACAGTGCTAAAGCAGGAAGAAATTGTAATTCACCAGAAACAACAAATGTAGATACAAAAAAGACTTTGGACTAAACTGCTGGAGACCTATTATGATTTCTAAAGCTGTCGCTTGTATATATATATATATATATATTTAACATTTGAATGAGGTGGGTGATAAAGTTCAGAGTGTTACTTGGAGAGATATTTTCTATTTTTGAATTTTCTATAAGATAGTGATTTATCTAATTGAAAAAAAATACTTCTTATCTTTTGTCAGGTAAGATTTCAATGCTTGATGCTGTGTTTGAAAGTTTAATTGAATATGTGTCCGATTTTTGGGAAATACCGTATGTTGCTAAATGCCTACATGCTACTTTTTTGAGATAAATCCTTACTATTATTATAAACGTGAAAGTTTATGTGGATGTTTGGTACTCTTTCACGGAAAAACAACTGAATGGATTTTAATGAAACTTTGCAATAATATAGCTTATACATCAGAATAACACATAGGCTATAATTTATAAAGATATTGTGTGAAGTGTCCAAAATATAACGATAATTGTCAAGAAAGTAGGAAAAAATTCTGCCATCTGTAAAAAAAAACAGCGACAGCATATATCTATCTTTTACGTGGGAAGCAAAACTTTGCATTTTGTTTTGTCTACGCCAGGCGCCAGGACCTGAAACAGCTTGAATAGGCGGAGTGTGAGGCTGATTACAATTTTAACATAAAATAAATACAACAAAAAGTAATATTAACGTATTACACTTCCAGATATAAATTATTTATACTATTTTAAGCGTTCATTACACAAAATTTGTAACAAAGTGTTACTTTTGCTGAGAAGAGATCAGCTTAGGAAGGTGTCTTCAAAAATCGACCCACAGAAGTGTTACGGGGAGTTATAGATAAAAAAAATCCTTTTTATCAGCTATTAGATCTGCAGACTTAAAATTTAACAAAAAGGGTTTTTTTAATCAGCTGAGATATGCAAAAAGCTTTTTTTTTGTTTAATTTGCAATTCACGTAAAATTAACTCATTAAAAGTTTCTTTATCCTTCAATCTGTGTTGTTTAATTTTTCAATTCACCCGTGCGAAGAACGGGTATCGCAGCTAGTACTCAATATTACTACCTGTAATTTTTTATACATAATTTACATGACCTATGACTATATTCGTATAAAAAATGATTTTTTTTTAAAACTCAAAAAAAAAAAAAATCATACATTTAAGAGTTAAATATCAAACTTGTATCTCAATGTGTATAATTTCTTTTTTCAATTTGGCAAATTTAAAACACAAAAGTTGACGTTAAATGCTCCCAATTTTTTAAAATATATAAATAATAATACATATGATTCAAACTTTACTGATCATATAATTTCAGTATTTCACACAAACATTACTTAATTTAAACTATTCATAAATTACTCAACTGTAATAAAATCATTTTGAAAATAATTATATCCAAAGGCATTTAGTTATCAAATGTTTTAAAAGTTTGTGAAGGAAAACGTGATTATATACTCCAAACCAGTGCGCAGAAAATATTGAAAAGCACTATAAGGAAATAGTTTTTATTTCTATTTTGCAATTTTTTCCCATGATGATGCGGGCACCACTTCTGTGTGAAATAAAACCACTCAGTGGAAATAGATGGTTATTTTCTTTTTGTTAGCATCATGTCAGTCCCTCAGAAAATAGAGTAGAAATAGAGAATTGTTTATATATGAAAAATACATCTATTCCCAAGAGAAAACGCATCGTTGGAGACTAAAGAAACACAAACCTGACGCAAATCATGTAAAAGATATTTTGATATCATTCAACCTATTTTCGATAGATGCATTGAAAGTAGAATACTCATATGAATTGTTACATCATAGCATAATAAATATTATTGGCAATTTCAAAATAGCTAAAACCGGATTCCTGGTGTGTGTGAAAGAAAGAGTTACTGTGACTCACTTTTAAAGTAAACCTGAAGTAAAAAGGCTCCTACTCAATAGTATATATATTTTTAAAAAAGTTAAATGATTTAAGCTAATATGATTTGACTGCTTTTTTCTGCTCTTAAAAATAATCTGATAAAAATGGAAATTATTTAAATTATTGATTAAATCGTAACTAATATTCATTGTATTTATGAAAAATAATTTGAGATTTTACTTTTAAAAGTCAACTATGAATCAAAAATTTATGACTTCAAATTAGTTGCCAGTAACTTGTATCTCATGACTAGCTAATAAATTGAGTAATAACCCAAATTGTTAATTTTAAATGTTTTACGGAGTAATAGGTTTTTAGTGTGAAGTTATTAAAAGTGATTATGTGTCGCATTAGAGTGATATTATAATGAATTACAATATGAGTAAAATAATGTCTATAATGGATTATAATATGATTAATATAATGGATTATAATATGATTAATATAATGGATTATAAT
>BMAV01024590.1:940488-965819 GCA_019973955.1 Trichonephila inaurata madagascariensis
TGATTAATATAATGGATTATAATATGATTAATATAATGGATTATAATGCAAATAATATAATGGATTATAATGCAAATAATATAATGGATTATAATACAATTAATATAATGGATTATAATGCAATTAATATAATGGTAATATTGGATTAAAATATGATTAAAAAATAATGGATTATAATGTGATTAATATAAAGTTTATAATGCATTAAAATTTGATTAATATATAATGGTTATAATGCATCAAAATATGATTAATATATAATGGTTGAAATACATTAAAATATGATTAATATACTGGTTAATATTAAGTATATAATATAGATTATATAATATGAATACTCCACCATATTCTTACAGATATACAAATCTTTCAATGTGCCTCATCGCAACAAATTAAACCAAAGTAACTAAAGACGGAAGTAATTCCAGAAGCGTAGAAAATACTTGTTTTTAACACGATACAGTATGTTTGTTTCATTTAATACATATATTTCAACTCTATCTCAGAAATAAAAAGTTAGATTTCTTATACTATAAAGGAATTATAACGTTATTCAACAACTTTTCGCTTAATCTCTTGATTTTTATTAATGTATCACTGAGAAACAATGCTAGGGTTATAATAAAAAAATTTTGTACAAGTGTAAAGCATTGCAAAATAATTTTAAATAAGCTTAACTTTACAATTTTATTATTTTTTTTATTCATTCCATGTGCGGAACAAAAACTAAGCAATTTAGAAAGCTCAAGTGTTATAAAGAAATAACTTATATTTTATCGAAGTTTTTACTCTATTACATCCTTATTTTTACAACTACAAAGAATATTTTTATACTTGTTCCTTATACGTGTCCATTATCTCACCATCCTACTTCCACTGGGTGATTTCAACTACCGACATATCCCTGCCATGGAAAACGTAGGTATCACTTTTAAGTAGATAAACGAGAAATCTAAATTTTATTTTATTTTATTTTTTTTCCTATTATTTTTTCAGGTCTTGAAAGCGTTTCTTTTCTTAAGAGGAATATAATTTCTTGGAAAATCCTCTTAAAGTGGATTGAAATGCAAATGGGAAAAATTTATCTGTCTAATAAAAATAAATCCTTTTTGTGAGGGAGACAAAAAATTGTTTTTTTTTAAATTAAATCAATAAAAGTTATAATTGAGATGCAATTTATTTTTATAGTTTATTTTTTAAAAAAATGTCTATACATATATATATATATAGAGAGAGAGAGAGAAAGAAAGAGAGACATGCAACATTATTTTAGAGAACTCGTATCAAAAAATACCATTTTAAATTTAAATTCATACTTTCCCATACACCAAAACTGATACATTATGTTAGATTGAAGGGTCCTATTAGGATCATTGGGAGACCTGCGTTCTTTTATATAAAAAATTAAATTACAATTCTTTATTCTAATTAATAGAATTATATAAAAATATGCACGTTTAAAGGAAATCATAATTAAATAATGGATACTCTTAGATGGCTTTAACGCTTCATTAGAATTTTTAAATTTCTTAAAAAACAAATGTTAACCAAACCAATATTCGAGACACTAGCAAAATTGGGGTTTAAAAATAATTTTTTTTCCTTTAAGGATTCCATTCAAAAGGCTCCATTTGGGAAGTATATATGCATCATGAGACTTGAAGGTCTCATGGGTTTATCACACTTTCCATTCAAAATACGAATTATTAATTTATTTGTATGGTTTTTTTTTCATATAAAGAAGATAAATTTTGCAATAAAAGTAATAATTACTGCAATTACTGTAATTTACTATAACAGTTTCATATGTTTTAAGAACGTTAACATAAATATAACTTTATTTATAGCAAAAAAAAAAAAAGAAATCACTGCCAATTTATTTAACCAATATAAATTTTTCAGCTTCCTTGCGTTCATTTTTTTTTCAATAACCATTTGTATGTACTAAATGCGAAAAAAATTTATCTATAGTTTTATTTTTTGTGTAATGAAATATTATATGAGAACCATACAACATTTAGAAGAAATAGTAATATAAATGCCGCTCTACTGTAAAACAGATGTTATTGATGTCTGCAATAAACATCAGTTCATAGCAGTTTCGCACACAGGAAATTTTCAAGGGGAGGGGAGGGGGTAAGAGTTCGAAAATCAGTCATCTTTGTATCATGCCTCAATAAGCTGCCAAATATATTCTTTCGTTTTTATCGATTGTTATGAACACAAAACGGTAAAAATAAATTGTTCATCAAGAAATTAGCATTAATTCATAAAATAAATCATAGTTAGGTATTTTACCTACTATATACTAAGAATTATAATAAAAAAATCAAGAGTGATGTGGGACCCAGACTTCCTCCCCCCCCTCCTTGTGTGCGCCACTGGTTCAATAAAACTGAACTTAAAATAAAGACTTAAGTTAAAAAACAATATTCAAATGTAAATTTCAAAAATACACTTTAACAGAAAGAAAGGAAAATCTTCACTTGTCAAAGTGCTTAATGTAATCTTTATTAACTTGAGCGAAATCTTGAATAATTGAATAAGACTGCGCGAGATGTCTTCCATAATTTCGTTTAACTATGTCTTCTCGAGATAAGTTCGAATGTAACTATTTAACTCAAGCGTCAAAAGATGCGAAAGACAAATGTAAAATTCCTTTGAAATTGAGTTATGTGTGAGGTAATAAATGAAGGAGAAGAAACAAATAACTAGATTTTCATGTCACTGGAGAAAGGGAGAATAACTTAAGCAAATATATATATAAGCTATTTTCCGTCATCTTTCCAGGCATCGAACTAATGCAAGTAATTTAATTCGCGAACACATGAAGATTCATCCGTTAATATATATTCCTCGGAATAAAATAGATGCCGGGCTTGCGTTCTGCGTATGAACCATTTTTATCAAGTTTAATGAAATACTAGATTTCATATGGAGTAATAATTTCATCGGTTGACACAACCTGTCCTAATGAGGATCTTCAAATACCTTACTGCCAGAGGACCGATAAAAGCAGATAACTGGAAGTTGGTCCAATACTTAGGCTTTCAGGGCATAAATGACGACTGTAGATGCGATATCAGGCTCCAAATATAGCCTATCAGGTGAACGCTAAGCACGCCGAGCACTTCGATAGAATGGGACGATGAAAAGCCAAGAAAGCAGTGTTGTAAAACAAAGCATAAACATTTCGGTGGTCTGAAAATACCCAAAGGCGTCTTTCCGGTATTCCTTCAAAAACCAAAAAGGAACTGCGCGCATTCAAATGGGCCGAAAAAATAGAACTTTAAAAAAAAAGCGTAAGAGAGAGCCAAGAGCGTCTTTTTAGACGGGGTTTGGCGAAAAAGAAGGAAGAAAAAAGTCTTTCTTTTACAAACAAGGGAGAATGGAATATTCGTAAGTTTCTAGCGACAAAGGCTGAGAAGAATATATGGCGAGATAAAACTCCTAAAAACAAGCAAAGGAGCGGAAACACTTTCGTAGAGGCGTTTAGATTGTTTTCCCTTGATATATGGGTGTAAACTTTTTGGGTAAAATATTATTTCCGCAAATGCACGCGCCTCCTCTTAGGAAAAAAATACTTAATGCTGCAAAATCTTCTCGAAAACTTTTGCTTTCAAATAGAGACCTGGATTGCCAAGATAGCCTTATTCTGTAAGGTTAAATCTTTTACATATTGCTAGGATTAAAATGTAAGATAGCCTTACCAAAATGTATCCAACAATCGATGATATCAGAATAAACTGAATTATATTTTTTATATATTATTTACTCCTAGACTTTTTCTTTGGGAAAAATCTTTTCTTTTTCTTGTTTTTCTTTTGGTTAAAATTTGTAAAGATTTGGAAATCATATTGGGTGTAGATTAAACAGATTTCTAACTGTGCCTTAAGGCTAGGGTAATTTATAATGATATTTAAGTGTTATGAAATTTGGAAAGAAGTTCAATATTATTTTGAAATACTATAGAAAAAATACTATTAGAAAATGTTTGAAATAATATATATATATATATATATATGTGTGTGTGTGTGTGTGTAATAACAATAATAATAATAACAATAAAAGTACTGGAGTTTCATTTAACAGGGAAAAAAAGATTCATTGTTTTGTTAATCATCGTTAATTGTTTTCCTCACTTAAAGTATGGATATTTATAAAAAAAAAGTTATGGTATCAAAAAAGGTTTGATGTTCATATGATTTTAAAAATTAAAATGTAAAATTACAATTAGGAAATATTAAGTGATAACAGACGTTAAATGCCGTAGTAATAAAATACGAAACACACTCATAGAAACACGTTCAGATCACAATTCGTTGCAGTTGATTCACACTTTATTTTAAAAAAAATAGTATAAATTCAGTCAGTACAAATACATATACAACGTTAATCAAGAACTCATTTTCTTTCTCTTTTGAAGTTCAATTTTTACTTACATTTTAGTCTTATATAAGATTACGAAACACACACACACACATACAAAATTTTAAGTAGCATTGCATTCTTAATGGTAATTTACTCAAGACACTTAATTTAGTCGATGTGGTTTGAAATGCATCAACATTTTCTTTTAAGATTTTTGAAAAATCCAATAAGATTACTTTATCTTGAAAAAGTCAAAAGCTTCTACTCCTTGATGTGATGCTTTTTGACATATGCACTTGGATTTCACTTTCACACGGGTGTGTACTGCTAGTTTATACTTTATATTATTACTTAAAAAATAATGTATATTTTTTCAATGTGAATAATATTCGGTTTTTCTTCGACTCTTTTTTTAAAAAAATCAATGAACTTTATTTTTTCTCGTTAATTTGTGTTTGTGAGAAATCTAAATCACAATATAAAACATTTTCAAGATTGTGTTTCAGGAAATTTTATTTAAAATGCACTAAATGCACCCCCGTGATTTCTATTAATATTTATTGATGTAGAATAATAAAGATCGATTGATTGTTTATAAACTTAGCCCTTTGAAGCAACACGAGAGCTAATGGCAATGGACCTAGTAATTTTCAGCCGCACTCAAATGTCGATGTCCTTATTTGCTAATAAAGGCTTGCACTACAATCTACAATCTGCTCCATCCCTACATGACAGCTCTGAACTTTGACATTTTTAATGCTAATTAATCCTTTAACTGCCACAGACGTATATATCCGTCTCGCCCAACCCATGCATTGAGTGTAACGGACGTCTATATACATCTGTCCGAAGTGCGATTCTTTGCTTTGAGCTAGTATCATTAAAAATATTCCGAAAGTTTTGGAAAGCAAAAAAATTATGACAGTGTTGAGAGAAAAATTTGCTTATTTAAAGTTATTTCAAAGAAAAATTTGCTTGTTTGTGCCATTTCTCCTCCCTCCAATATACCGCATACGCACGCCTATGTGAAAAACGATGGCACTGAAAATCGAATAACGTAACTTTTAATCAGCAGTTAAGGGGTTAACGCCTTTACATGGATATTTTGCAAATGTATAATTACAAAGGAAAATATAACTATATAATACCAGTGATAATCATGTCTGCTTGTAACGCCATTTAAAACTCTATAAAGGAAAAATAGAACACATTTTTAAGAAGATAAATTTTAGATTTCCTTTTTCTGCGTTATTAACTATACGGAAGTTAGCCAAGCATAATTTTGGGCTTAACATAGGAAGGACTGTGGCTTGTTAATTCGAGAAATCGATGATCGCGTTTCACGAAATATAGCTACAGTGATGCGAATATGAAATCATTAGGAGTAGAAAGGTCACATCAATCGACGGGAGCTTTCTCAATAGCCTCGACGTAATACCGAGTGTGAGAACAAGATTTGTACGCATAGCATTGACGGATCGTACTGGTGCATCAACAACCTCAGCTCAAGAATTAGGGCCTAATGGACAGAAATTTGTGTCAGCTGCTCGTACCAATCTATGTCGTCTGCAGCCGGGAACTCCAATAAAGCGTCCATTCCTGCGATTATCTTTGATTGAACATCAAAAGTGTGTGTAGCTGCAATGGTTCATTGAACACGGGAAATGGCCAAAGGAATACCGAGACATTGTCTCATCAGAAGAATCACATTTCTGCTTACAAACATACAATAGTCGTATGTCGTACAGTCAGACGGCATCACGGAGAGAGATTACATGATTCTTGCATTAAACCAGCCTTTCTCCTGATTTTGTGATTTGAAATGCAATTGGGATTTACTTTAGTACCCCTTAGTTACTCAATAACAGTCTACTCAATGAACGACCAAAGTGTCTCTGAAGTTTGGGAGACTGTTGTCTCCCCTTCATGTCAAGTTTTGCCTGTGTTGAAGTTTCAAAAAGACATTGCCATATCTCACACGTCACACAATCCAGAATAATTCTTCATTATCTGCCGGGACCCTCCTAATATCCTAGTTTGTTACCTATCGGACATATGTAATAATGATTGGCAAACGTCTACTCTAGATTTCTCCATTTGCTGCTATACAAGAAGAGCTTTGGCAGCGTGTGGAAGCAGAATGATATATTTGTCACTTAAGTAAGCCACACAATGCAAAGGACGCGCGTAGGTGGTATTTGGGGTGAAGGCAGAAGTAAAAAAGTTTTCTCTGAAATAAGTAAATCCTTCTCAAACACTGTCAAGGTAATTTTTATTTTATTCTAATTAATTTGGAATACTTTTACTGGCAGCAGCACAAAGAAAATAATCATATTTTGGAGAGGCGTATATATACGTCTGGGGCACTCAACTCATGGTATGAGTGAGGCGAATATATACTCTAGTGGCAGTTAAGGGGTTGATAAAACCCCATTTTATTTATTTTTTATTTTTAAAAATAAAAACTCAATTTTTTTCCATCTTTCGTACAGTTTCAACTGTACAGAAAGAAAGAATGCAAGAATTTCTGTGACTTTTTTATACTTTTTTCTCCTCCTATAAATTTATAATTAATTCTTTGAAAATCTTAATGCTTCTCTTAAAATAAATTCATTATCTTATTACAAAGTTCTTAAAAAGCATTAAAGCTTGAATTTTAATTTCCTAATACGACAGTATATAAGAAATTTATCAAATCCGATTAAATGTAAATATATTTAATTATAACTCAAGATTATATTTCAAAATCAAAAAACATAATACTACAGTCTCGGATAAAGAATATTTTTAAATCTTTATTTTTTGTTACGGTTTTTGTAAGCGGAAGAATTTATTTAGACAACTATATAATGCAGTTTAGTAAGAAAATTGTGGAATGAAAAAATATAATTTATGTATTATACTTGAAATCATTTTGTTTCCCACATCACGTAATTTTGAAAATAATACTTTCTACTTCACTTCACATATTGCTTTATAAAATTTATAATATTTGTGAGTAAAATGTATATAAACCTCAAGTAAATTGTATATAAAGGTCGCGAATTCTTATTCTCTATGTCAAAAATAAATGTAGCATTTATTTATCTTTGGAAACATTTAGAGTTTTTGTAATGTAGGATTGTCGCGGGACATATGAAATAAACACATCATTTATAACATAAAAATAAGAGTGAGCAAAACAACTTTTCTTTCCTTTTGCATTCTTTAATGTTAAGTAATAACATACGTGTTTCAAGAAGCTTACAGTCTGTCTCTTTCATTACAAATAATAAATATTTCATTTATTATTCATGCAAGCGTGTTGCCCGTGAACAAAATGAATTTGTTTTACTAAAATTTGAAAGAAGCAATTTCATGGTCTTGAACTTAAAAGCAGTTACTTCGAAAAGGAAAAAAAGAGTTATTCAATTTTGTTTTCATTTTTCCTAAATCTTGGAAAAGCTAATTAAATCTAGGTTGCTATAAAGTCTCAAGAAATTTAAATAAAGTACATATTTGGTTTTGTGCTGTTATTGAGAAAGAGAAACGACAAATTGTATATACTTTCTGAAGGTAATCAAAATATAGATTTAAATAAAGTCAAACTTTTGTAATGTGGTTGTTATTACTAATTCAAAATGAAACTTTTTAAATTCATCCTTTTTTTCATTATTAAAGGAGGCAGACATATTTTACTTTACGTTGTCATTGCATACTTTCAAAATTAAAATAAAAACTTTCACATTAGGTACATATTTAAGTTTTTATAATAAAATTTATATTTTATTAAATATGTCAGCTATAAATTCTTAAGACAATGTCTGTATTCCTTGGTAGAAAACTAGTTTAGGATATTTAGTTCAATTTATTGTTTTTCTTGGATTTGTATATTATATATATATAAAAACACATGTGGATAATTGCTAAGGACGTATCATAAATGACTACATAGAATAAAATTAAGGAACTGTTAAAGACTACAGAAGTTCCTTCGTACTTTATTGAAACGAATTTGATAGTTAATTTTTATCAATAAATACCTTTTTTTATGGCAATTTGCTTCTGTCTGACAGTCATGATTCTTGACTATAGCCCCAGATTGAATTTTTCATGAAAGTAAACTTTTTCTTAGTACTGTCATGGGAATTTTACTCTATTTCTCTTGAACCGTTTTTCAAAGTCCGTTCAATGTTCTTGGATGCCGTTTTCCTAAGGCTCGTCTTAAAAATTTGAAAGCACAAAAGTTCATTGGAGATGTTGGAGCTTATGTTACACGCATTTCATCAAATGGGATACACTTTATTCTTGTTTCTGATTCTTTATTTGCTAAACAAGTGGCAGTTGGCTTAGACATGTGATTAGAGGCTTTGTCCATATGAAGATCAACTTTATCAATGTTTTTTCCATATAAAGTTGGAATTTATTCTTCAAAAATTGGTTCTCAAACGTTCTGCTGATAGTAGAGTGAATTAAATTAGGCTTTACTTGCGACTTTTTTGATTTTACATTTGCGGATGTTATAAAAGCTTGTAACTATCATGAATCCCTCGGAAACTTTAATGTACATTGATGAAGTCAATTCGTAGGTCATTCCCGTCTGTTGACGTCAGTACTTTTATTACAGTCACTTAAATATATTCATGCCTCATTCAGTGTTGCCACAAATTTCCATTTCTCAGCAGCTAGGTGTTTTTTTATATATTTTTTTACAATTTGCTTTTCTTTCAGCATTATGTTTAAAAAAAGGAGACAAACTTTATAGGTTTAAACATATTTTTTTAACTTTAAATCCGTATGAATGATTTTAATTATAGTGCCAGGAGATATTCCTAGTTTCGATGCAATAAATCTTTGAGGCCAGTGAATTTTCTTTTAGGACCAGAGACTTCCCTTTCTTGATAGTTGCCTGCGTTTGAACAGTCTCAGGAAGAAGTTTCGTAGTCATGCTTTCAATTTTACTTTCAGCTAGAATTTTTCCCCTTTCAAATTTAATAAATTATAAACAACTTTTTAATGAAATGCAATAACTGGGATTCTTACACCGCTTTATAATTTGTTAATACGAATATTTCTCCTAGGAAGAAGCAGTTACGTAACCTTTGTGAGCCATGTATCAGTTTTAGGAACCGTTTTTAAAATAAATCTTTATTTTACATTCCAATCAAAAGAAAACATTAGCAGTCAATTATTCTGAAGTTGCCAAAAATTTATCTCAAAATGCAAACCAGAAAATTAATTACAAAATCGTTTCCATAAAGTGCGAATGACCTTCTGTAAGAGGGTTAAAAAATGTTATACCATTGTTTAGACATTATCACAATAAAATAATTTACTGTGCTCTAAAATACACAGAAGATTTTGTAATTAACAAAAACTTAAAGTGTTCGCTTCATGTAGTGTACGGAGAAATGTTCAAGAAATTTTCCATGTATGTTCACTTTTGAGAGTGGATGTAACATTTCTCATGTTGTGGCATGCTTTGTACAACATGATTTAGAAGCTTCTGAAGCAATTTCTTCAATTCGTTCTTTAGTGTAAGACTGAGCGTGAGTGTTCTTGCTTCTTGGAGGATATCCCCGATTCGCAAGCTGCTTTCTCAAGGCATCCCAAGCAATTTCAAAGCAGTTTAGATCTGGAATACATGCTGGCCATACAAACAGTCGAATACTCTTGCTGTTTAGACAATCGTCAACAGAGTCCGTTTGATGACACGTTGTTTTGTTGTCCAAGGAAACCAATTTATCACTTATAACAACATGCAAAACGCAAATATGAGGCAGCAGAACTTCATTAATATGTCATTAGTTTGTCACCTAGTTTCAAGCCTATGTATGAATGTGGTGCCGCTGTTCATGATACCTGCATATACTTTGAAACTGCATGTAGGATATAGGTCCCTTTCCTGGATATTTTCAGGGGGAAAATCAGTGCCACTTTCACCCCAAATAATTGTCGTGGACAGTAAATGCTTAACCTACTCTCATAAGATATGAGTTCGCAAGTGTAGTCCTAATCGGTTCAATTACGATGATCATGACACCTCTGCTAATGCGCACTACTGAAAAATTTGCACAATGGAAACATATACAACATATATTTGAGCATTAAGTCTTCACTTTTCCAAAAGCATGACTACCGTTTTCAGGAGATCCACTGCATGTGGCTACAGTAAACTTATCTGTCCGTTGTCTGACTGTGAAGCGTGTATCCCTTTTTGATGATAAAACAATGTACCTGTGTGCCACAGGTATTGTACTCCTAATACGACCTCCTGAGTGTTGATTACTACCCTTTCTAGTTTTTTGAAATGTTTTCTCAAGTCTTAAAAAACGTTATGAGTGATGCTGAAAACCCTGGAAACGTCTGTTACTTTACATGGTATATTTTTCAGTCTTTCAAATAACGCGTCTGTGCATAAAATACTCTAAGTGATATCCAGAAGATGCCTAAAATTTCACGTTTATCAACTAAATATTTGATGTTAAAATTTCACTTGGAACAGCCCTCGACTACACGCACCAAATGCTTTTCAATTTTTATCAGCGCTATCACATGACGAACACGTTTAAATGAAAAAGTTGTATACGTGAAGCTCTCTTTCCTGAATTTTTTGCCTTTATTCAAATTTCCAAATTTTACTGGCTTTAATTTTGTGTTTTTTAAATTCAGTAATGTGTTCTCACAATTGCCCACCAAGGAGTTGTTTCCTTCCGTATATACAATAAATTATCATTAAAACTATCGCGAAAGCTTACTCAATAAAGAGAAATGCAGCCTTTTATAAAAATTTTAATTGAATTGAAATACTATTTTTTAAGCATCAGATACCTCTTTTTAAAATACTATTAAGTAAATGTCCTTCCACTTTAAATGAATACATAAAGAAATATCTAGTAATTTTCTTACAAGAATCATTTGTTATATCAACCCAAAAAATATTTTGACTAATTGCATGTAAAATCAGAAAAAAAGAAAGAAATTTCATTTCCCAATATATACTTATTATAAAGTGCGTGTTACATTTTAAATAAAGCATTTTATTCCTTATGATACGTTAAACTAGTGTTTATTTACATTTTTCTGCACAAATCGTTGTTTATAATCTCAATGATATGGTGTTAGAAAAAATTTCGTTTTAGTATATAATTACCAGAAATAGGTATTTTTTTTTAATAAAAACTTCTTGAACAAGCATTTCCCAGAAATCTCTTTGAAACACACAGTTTTCGTTCTTGAGGCATTAAAAGTGAATATAACCTTAAATCAGGGGTTTTTAAACTCGCTTAAAACGATCGTAAACGTCCATGTCAAGTTTCTAAGAAGCAAACGGGATATTCCCCAAGCTGTCATGATCGCTGACTTGATTACGTGCTTTAAAACAGGAATGGTTGGAGAAGGGGGTAGATTCTGAAAATGGGAATATAGCGTTCCTTTCATCTGACTGTGTTTCCAAAATTTGCATATGAGAAGGATTGCAGCATCTGCAAGACCGTAAATCATCACTGGGAGTTTTTAACCCCCAGGAATTATTCTTGTAAAAGTGGTGTACTGAACTTAAGGAAATGAATGACTGTAATATTTAAACGAAATATTTCGTACTTGAAGTTATACATATATATATTATATTATAAGGCTGGTACTGATATAATGAACTGGCGATCTAGAACTCATGTAAATAACTTAGATTTACAAATTAGGATTACATTTTGCATTTTCAGTTCTTTATCAGTCATGGTCTCTTTGTTTTACGTTTGGGCCTACATAAAATCAAAAGTAACCAAACTATTGGAATATTATTTTAATCATTTCTCCACAATAGAATTCTGCTTAATAAAACATGAAATAGACAATAAACAGCGGTGGTTAATCTATGAAATATTATATTAATATGGAAAAAAAACCCAGAAGTATAATAATGAATATGGACTTAGAAATCATATTTTAAAATTATTGAAAGCATGTCCAATAAAATATAATTAGCATATTAGTAAGAATTAATGGAACACTAAGCAGACTGCCTGTTATATAATTTTTAGGGACGAGAAATGTTCCAGGAATACCATTTTAAGTTACTCTTGCAATCAGTTGCTGATTCAAGTAATTCCTAATTTTTTTTAAAAATTTAAAAAAAATAATAATTTGAATTATTTTAAGTAAAAGAAAATTATAAACAAAAGTTATTCTATTTTTTTTTTCTTTTTCTAAATTCATTTTCTGTTACTGGAATTTTATATAATATTCATTCATGTGAAGGTAATATTTAAAGGAAAAGAAATTCATATTATTATGAAGTACATAAGCTTCGGTAAAAATATAAATCGAACTAAATAGAAATTATGTGTCTTTATAAAGTTAATTTAATACAACGTCCATGCTCTAAAATCATCTGAAACACTTTCCACTTCTGCATCCTGGATTTGAGTTTTTAAGCAACTGTTTATTGCTAGGTTTAAAAGTAGCAGGATTTTTTTAGGAAAAAAAAATGTTGAGTTATATGAACAAGATTTCTTTCTTTAGATTATTTTTATATAGAAATAATGAACTTTAAGTTGAATATAATTTAAATTTGTTTTACTTTTTGATAATAAAATACCTTTGAAAATATATATACAAAAACTTCTAAAAAATTATTGAAAATTTATTTTAAAAAATCAATATGTTACTCTAATGACTGAATACTAATCAACTCATCAAAAACTTATCCATTCAAAAAGTTTATTACAGAAATATTACACAACACTGTGTGTGAATTTATTTCTTTAATTTTTATACTGCATGTCATCTATTTTCTTAAAAGGAACACCAAATTGAAATCATTACACAATAAAAATTTATCTCATTAAAAGTGAAATTCCTTAATATTGAAAAATCGGAATTTATATTTAGGAAACCTTAAATGATTTTAAAAGCATAATTTTTATGTGTTTTCAATATTTATATCTTATAATTTAAACTAAAATTAAAAGATACTACAAAAATATAGACTGATACTCGTAGAATGCTATTTTTTTTATCCCTTATTAACATCAAACAAATTATTTATCTGTGAAGCATACGCTTTATGACAAATTACTTGAGTACATAATGTAGCCTTTTCTTATCAATGTATGTTTATAAATTACACGATCAAAGGAAAATTTCGATAGAATTGTCTTCTGTTTATATTTAATTAAGAGTTTTTTTTATAAAATTCCATTCTAATAAATTGGTAATCTTAGTTGTTTTTATAGATTTAGAGAACTTTATTTTGCTGAATAATTTGATTGTGAATCGTTATTATAACATTGCATTTAATCATAAATTTAGTGCAACACAAAGCTGTATTACTTTAAACACATGCTTATATTACTTTCATTTTAATTTTCCTTTTTGCAGAGAAGTTTGAGCATAAATATTTCCAATTTCCAACTTCATTATAATAAATTATATATTTACCTTTATTATACATTCGAAACTTTTCCTTCTCATAATATATATGTTTCTTCCTACAACCATTAAATTAATATTATAGCAAATTAAATTCGAAATTATTGCAAATTACATTCTTCTGTCCGTCAAAGCTTAGTGAAATTTATGAGAGATTCCATTAATCTGCTTACAATTTATAATTTATCATAATTTTTCACATTATTATTAAATAAAAAGTTAATTTAAATAACCACTGGATATTTATTACTAACGTAAACATTACACATCACATAAACGTTTATTTTTACGCTTCAACGGTTTAATAATTCCTGAAATTTATCAAGAGTTATTTTAATTTCTGAAATATATTCATAGTAATTAAAATTAAATAATGGAAATAATGTAAAAAGGATTACGCTTATCAAACGAAATATTTGAATTAATAAAATATCATCCCGATTTTAATTAAAAGATCGGCAACGTTGATAATGCAACCCAAAAATGTTTTATCTCTTCCACTAACTCTTGATATAAATAAAATTACTTTCAAATAATTTAAATTCTTGCTTTGGATATTAATTCTTGCTTTGGATATAAAATTAATAATTTAATTTATATTTATTTGTTGTAAAACAAATAAATTTTTTATTGATAAAGCAGTAATATCTCTGAAGCGAAGGTTATCAGTTAAGAAAACGAGATAGAAAAGCTGTTAAACAATACATCAAGACGATGCTGTTAATTTATTTGTCGTTTCAATTTATTTCTCGGAAATACTTTCGGTTATCTTAATTACAGTTAAATATCCGCGAAGAGTGCTTTCGATTTAATTTGCAATTTTATTTATTTGAAAGCATTAAATTAAACTGTCATTTAAAGACGACTCCTCGAAATAATGTTCAATGATTTAATGGTCATTTAACAAAGTAGCATGACACACTTTATTTTCAACAGTAGTGAAGCATTTAAAATTCTCCGGGGTAAATGGTTTTCTCTCTCTTCACGTTGATAATTACTCTTTAAATACATATTTCAAAAATAATAGCAAGCATCATACTTCCTAATACTGAGAAATAAATCACAACATTCTGTTTCCGTTTGTGGAAGAATTATGAAAAACTAAATATGAGAAGAGGAACAAACGCTTTGTTTCTTAAAGTCTAACCATTATTGATTGTGTATTTGTGTGGCAATATAATTTAGGAAGAATGATTGTCACATATAATTTTTTTGTTTTAATAATGCAATCTTTTTATGCCCCTATATATATAGAGATCGATAAAAAGTAATTGTTTTTTTTTTCAATAATTGACAAAATTTTATTTATATATGAGTACAATGTTTAAACGTCAAATTATATGTGATATCAGTCTAAAATTGGGTTATTTGTTAGCATAACAAAAAATACTTTCGGAAACCTATTCAACGAATTACGCGATTTTAGGAATTTTTCTTTTCCCGCAATTAAAAGGAAGGCAGAACACTCCTATTTAACGAATAATAAACCTTGAATCAACCTATTACTTGAGCAGTTGGAATTTTTTTTATTTGGATTAGAAAAAAAACGGATTTTTTTTTAAATGACATATCTTTTTTGTCCGAAACAGAAAAAGACTTTTCTTGCAAGCAGCAAATTTACATGGGAAATGGTGAAGACCTTTATTAGACATTACGAGAGTAGATGAGTCATGAGTATTACCTGTCGTGTGAGTCTTGAATAGGATAGGAATTTCCTTTCTTACCTCATCCCAATCCATAACGCGGGGGATATTTTAAAATATTTACGATAACGATACATTTAATGATGGATGGTCTATATGAGCAATTAAAGATGTTGAAATTGTTCATTTGTCGAAGCCGAGGAATAGCGATTGTAATGCAGAAATCGATAATAAAACTCCTATCGAAACTGTTAAATTGTTTAATATTTTACATTTTTTGTGAAAATATACCTCTCTCTTATGCAACAGGATGTAAATAATGCCGAATTTTCTTTTCTGCATAGTGTCGTAAAATAACTCTTTCCAGACAGGGATCAAAAAGATTTTCAAATATCGTTAGTCAGTATTTTAAATTTCCTATTAACTGGTGCGTTATAATTCACCTATAATATTTTTAGCTAATGAATAAAAAGTGCGTAACTTCATACTGGGAATAGTTTTTGTATAGTTGGATATAGAATTTCCAAAAGGCAAATGCCAAAAAATTGTATTTTAATTTGGATTTCGATACAACGAATAGTCCCGAATTAATGAATTAAAGGTTACATCCATATAACATCTTTAAATTGGTGTCTGACTATAAATATAAACGTTTAGAATAATTATTGTATTCTTTTAAAGTACAAATCTTATTAAAGAATGCTAAATAATATTTAAGATGGATCGTCTGAGAATTAATATAAATTTATTCAAGCATGCAAGCCTTTTATTTAGTAAGGGATTTTATAGTAACATAAGCAGAATTCATTTTTAATTATCATCTAAATTTTGGCGTATATGAGAATATTTGATATTATATATTCTGTAATCAACGAGTTACATTAGTATTCATCTGTAATAAATGACTCTTTATTACGACTAAACTTTTCATAAATTTATTATTTTTTTTGGAAACTATTTAAACCAAAGTTGGAGTACTTCCAACATTTCATATTTGTATAAAATATTTTCTCAGTATGTAACAATAAGTCAAATTAATTAATTCAAACAAATACGCTATCCAAAAATTCCAACATATTGATAAGAATAAGGCATGTTAATTTTTTTAAATACTTTAGATAGTTATACAAGAAATTAATTCCAAAATTTAGAAAAAAAAATAATTTAAAAAAAATCTTTCTTACCACAAAACAAACTAAAGGAAATTTTAAAATTCTTCAAATGTTATTTTGCAATCATATTAAAATTTTATGTTATTAAACTTTTTATACTTTCCAAAATGTAAACACTATATTTAAACTGGATATGTTTTACTTTTTTATTGAATTATTTTAAAACATTGGATACGAAAACAAAGAATATGCGTGTATCTGTTCCCAAACTTTCAATATTTGCTCCCCAATTTTCAATCAAAATTTTCATTGCGCCCCCCTTCATACAATAACAATGTATGCAATGCAATAAAAAATGTACTTTGACGCGCTAAAGCTACTATATGATTTTAATTATAAACAGTACAAATTATCAAGATAAGTATTCATAAATATAGTGCACTTTTATATCATACAATTAATGATATTTATCTTTATGTGTGATATTTATTTGCTTTAAAATTTAACATAGTTGCATTTTATATTATTTTATAAGTTTAAAGTATGAGAAAAATTTAATTTATTTCTTAAACGTATATATTTTATTCATGAATTGTACTTAGTTTTGTGCTTAAACATTTTTATAAAATACAGTAAATAGAAAAAATACAGTTATGTAAATGCTGTTGGTGCTGTCTGAAAATATAAAAAAAATATTCCACTATACTGAAGAGAAAATTTCCATTACAATTTCTGTTTTATCTTATAAAAGGAATTATTTCTCGGGTGTTTCATGTGTGTTTTATTAATAATCCAATTTTAATGGGCTTATAGACATAAGTTTTGAGAAAGTTTACTCATAAAACTTATGCATGTAAATCTAAAATTTGTAAAAGTTTAGACATCATAAAAGTTTTTGTATTATTTCTTGCTAAGTTTAATAAAATTAAGCTAATTATTTTAATTTTTACTGTTGTTTTCTTAAAATATAAATGAACTTCACCAGAGTCATCGATTTATCGAAAACTGCTACAAAACTGGATTAATTTGTTTTTAACACAATTATATATTTTAATATTTCCAACAAATGAAATAAAGAGCCAAGTAATAATAATTATTTTAAATCCACGTTACATAATAATTATCTCAAACAGAATAAATTCAATATTTATGTTTGAATACGCTTTCACAATAACACTATTCGAATTAATTTTCAGAAATAGTACAAATTAACTTTTATATCAACTGCAAAGAATGCAATGATTTAATATTGACATTGAGAATATGATCATGTCTAAAGATGTTTCTAATTTATTATAATGGTAACTTACAAATAAATAAAGCTCTCTTTTCTATTATTCATTCTTCTTATTGTTCTACACTAGAATAATTGAACTAAGGCGAAGTTCAGTGTATGGAAGAATAAACTTTTCCTCACACGTGAACCATACTTTCGGTTTTATTTGTCATAAATGGATTCATTGTTGATATATTCATTCAAGGCCAATTAAATATATTTAGGTTACTATTTCCAATGTGAAAACTAAAGATGAAGTACTCAGGAATACGAATCCTAGATCTAGAACTAATAATGGACAATTTAATTAAAGTAATTGGATATTTCTGTAACTTGAAATCGGCTTATTATAATACAGCGAGTATTTAGATTTCGAGGCTATATTTATTCAATGAAGAGAAGGCAGTCACATATTTGTTGTATAATATTTCCTTTGTTGGTATCAAAGAAAAGAAGAAAAGAAACATTTCTTTTATTATTTGATTTACTTCTCAGTTACTGAGTAACATGAAAGTAAATCAAGACCTTACACCACTTCATGTTATTAAATTCTCATGCTTAAATTACATCTTTCGCTACTAGTATTCTATCGATAACTTTAATAGTGATTCAAGATATTTGACTTAATCCATTATTTTCGGTTTTGTTTTTATGGTACTAGAGACTAACGATTATCAGCTTTACATTTAAATTGAAAATTGTTTATATTTATTTTAAAAACATTGCTTTTAAACATTGTAAAATGGTTGGTGATTAATAGCTATTTTATAATATGTGTTTAAATTTTTTCAAAACCAAAATTTTATATATATTTCAAATGAATCATAGAAATGAGAAAAAAATAAATAAATAATCAATTCTATAAGTCATGTTTGTGCATCTATCTTGTATGTCAGGGGTGTCAAACTCGCGGCCCTAAACGAACATTTTCGTAGTCCGACCAGAGTATCGGCTCACAATAATAGTTCATAAAATATCAAAATTTCTTCCGAAATAAGAAAGATTGCAGCAGAAAAGAGATGTCGTAAACATTAAATTGCTCTCTTATATATTTGTCTATTATAATGTATTATTTGAAATAAACCTATGTTTCTACGAATATTGATTTCTTTTGCGGCCCAAATAAAGTCAAACCTTGTTTGTTTGTCCCGAGGTAGCTTTTGAGTTTGACACCCTTGTTGTATGCCATTTGCTCTTTTGATTTAGTAAAAAAAAATTTAAAGCAAGGAATACGGTTATATCCACAAATATACGATCTGATTATCTATAATTTCCAGAAAATAACTAATATTTTGCTAAAATTCTTTTTCCAATATGAAATGAAATGATTTTTCATTTCAAAAAACGTGTGTATTTTTTTTACCAAATAAACGTATATAAGACCATTTTAAAATATTAATTATATTCCATTCAAAAGCGCATTTAATATTCATTTTTAAAATGATTTATCCTAAGGAAAAAAACAGTTTCTCTTGTGGTTCAGTGTAAGTTCCTATTGTTCAAGAACGATCAAGAAACAATCTTTTTCAGATTAAGGGCACAATCTAAGAAATAGCTGTTTCTAACGGAAATAATTCACAAACAATTATCATCCAGGCGCACAATACTTCTTTGTAGGGGTAAAAAAAAAAAAGATCTGGGTCCGATAAAGGTTGCACATCTGGTAGAAAAAGGTGCAAAAAAATGAATCTGATTTAAACCACCTGGTTAGTATGAGCAGCCAGAGATTAATCTGCCTGGTTTCTTTTTCTCATGAAACCGTAGAGTGTGATCAATTTGGTTAGAAGCCAGAAACCATATCCCAGATACAACGTCTTTCCTATGAATCATTTCCCGGTATCATTTGTGCTAGTCGCTGTGAATAAAGCTTCCACCTAATTCTTTGTTTCCTTTTGTGTATTTGGCAGCCGGAAGAGAAAGTAGCCGAGTTCCTGTATTGGTATTCATTCATGGAGAATCCTACGAATGGAATGCAGGCAACCCCTACGACGGAAGCGTTCTGGCTAGCTTTGGGAAAGTTGTTGTGGTCACCGTCAATTTCCGACTTGGAGTTCTAGGTAAGTCTTCCATACAATGTATCTTCTTTTGATGCCATTTTGCTCTATACCGTATATCATCGAAGCTTCTTTATTATTGTAGATAGCCTTCTTTTATATTCATAATAGCAGCGGAATCCTCGATCTATGATGGCAATTTTTTTTAAACTCGATTTCAAAGCATCCTTCTTTTCCAGGAAGCTGTTCAGTTCCAGACAGAAAAAATGTATTTAAAAGCAAATTAACTTAGAAAAAAATAGCAAATTTGTTTTACATAAGATAAGAAAAAAACAGTTATAAATTTTTTAAATTTAATTGAAAAATAAAATTTTATATCTAGGATGGATGTTATGAGTTCAAACTTAAGATTCATCTTTAATCAAGAATAATCTATCTAATTCTGCGAAAGTAGCAGCTGTACATACACATATGGGTGTGTGTATGCGTACTAAAATTTTTAAAAAAATTAAGAAAATATGTTTCAGTATTAGAAAAACTTCAGTTTGAAAATTAAAATTATTTTAATTTTAATATAAGCGTTTAGAAAAATGCAATTCTATTATTCAACTTTATTTCTTAACGTAATTATATTTTCAATTCTTGAAGTAAATACTGAGATGCAATAAAATATTTTAATTTATAAGAGTTGTGCTTTTTGCAGATTTTAAATGTCCTCAAATTTTATGAATTTTATTTGATATTTTTTTTTAAAAAAAAAGCTTCTTTGAATAATAAAATATGAATAAAATAATTTTGGTAAATACATTTTTGTTATTATGTTTATAATGTAGTTTTAAAGTATATTACTTAAAAAAAAAACACAATTATAAAGAAATGGTAAGTTATACATTAATCAGTTTTTATTGCCATTAAAAATTACTTCAAATGTTTTACCTACATTCACTAAAGTTCCAAGCCACCGTCGTTATTTTCTTTGTTTTTAGACATAGTTCCATTAATATTGACAGTGTTGTGATAATATAAACTTAACGATAGGCTTTGAAGTAATTTTTCTCCCTTTTATAGCAAAAACATGGCATTTACGTAGAACCTAAAATAAGGAAGCATGTCACGATCCCATGAGGATAGTTAAGGGTTTTTGAATACAATCCATCCAAATGAATTGAGTGTGTTTTGGTTTTCTCACTCATATGTTTTTATAATTTGTTGAACAATCTCAAAAGAACAATTAAATAACCAATATCATTAGTAGTGACAAAACAAGTCAAATTCATTGTAAAATTTTTACACAATGTTGTTTATTGGAAACTAAATTATGATTACTTTTTACCTGAAATTGAAATAAAGTGAGAAAACCATCGTTCTTAATTAGCCTCAGAGGTAAAATAGAGTTTAGATATAAACAAGTGGAATTGAGTTATGTTCAAATTTCTTTTATAAGTAACATTAGAAAAATATACAAAACACATGATTATTACTGCAAGCGGTATTAACTATTTTTATTTTATTTCGAAACCATTCGTTTGATTTCGATTGTTTTGTTTGTATCAACTATTCTGTAATTGAAGAAGCTATTCTGGGATCTTCAGTTTGGTGAATTCTTCTTTGTTTTGTTTTTGAATGAAACATAGCTCTCAATTCTTCATGTATAGATATTCAATTTTCTAGAGAACATTTCAACCTCCCAGGCTCTTCCACGAGTAGGAAAAGAAATCGTTCTAATCTTTTATATACTTTTTTAATCTTTCTTTTCTTTTCCGGCTCTCTTGAAGAAAATAAGCCGTAGCGTTCCTTTCAACATTGTCGATGCACTCAGCGCTAGAGTGGAGAAGGATAAATAAACAATTCTGAGGTAACAAGGTCACTTGATCGTGTTAAACTTCAGTTTCTTGGTTGGAAGAGAGGCAAAAATCCGGAAAAAGGAAGGAAAAAACGGGAGAAGGTAAAAAAAAGGAACTATAACGCTGTTACCTTGTCTCCGTTGTGATGAAAATGAAACGAAGAGAACAAAGGGAATTGAGAAACGTTTCGAGTTATCAAAATAAGCAAAATACCACAATTGGGAAGAGACATTCGATTTCCGATTTTTCTTCACGGTTTCTACTATGCTATTCAGTGAGATTTAAAATCAATGGATTTCGATTCACCTGAAGTAAGGTTTAATTAAATTTAGGTTCTCAATTCAAAGGCAGAAAAAGCAAAAATACTACTTCCATCTTTTGAAAGACAGCACATCTTCACATATATATATGCTCATCCCTAGTCTATATATATCTTTAGCAAACCAGATATCAAATGTTTAGTGTACGTGCAATTTTCAAAATAAAAATCAAATTTTCATGTGTTTCCCCTTTTTTACAGAGAGTAAGAATTGATGTCTTGTATTTGTATTGTATTCCTTAATCGAATCTATTTTATTTATTTTTTACGCAGCTGTAAAATTCTTTTGCAGACGATATACTTCGAAGCTTCTTCTAAACGTCTTTTTTTTCTACCGAATTTTTTTTTCTGTAATAGGGCTGCGTATTGGTAATTCTACCTTTGCAGACCTTGTACATTCCTCAGGAGCTGGTATCACCTTTTAGTGCGGCACCATTTATGCAATACCAATTACCGCATGTAATTTTGACGCCCAGTTTCTTCCTCAGAGGGAGACACCTGAGTTCTGTCGATGCAAAATTTTTCCTTGGGATTTAATTTTGCTGAGAGCATCTAAGCCAAACGGACACTCAAAGGATCTTTTTCATGCCGTATAATCATACAAAACGGACGCTGTCGATTTTCTGCATCAGGAAAATCCACCGACTTGGGCCGGGGTCGAACACGCAACCTTAGGGACATAATGCCAGCGACCAACCAACTACGCCACCCAACCGTTTTTCTATCGAATGAACGCGATGTAATGTACAGATGAATAAATTCAAAAATGTTTAGAAGTGTTTCTACTCTGTACTTATCAAATAATATTTTTGATAGGAATAAATAAATTTATGTCATATATTCAAAATATATATTTACGAGCAACGAAATGTGTTTCTCTCTGTATGCTTTAAAATATATTTAGACTGTTATAAAGGTATAAAATTCTTTTTTTATCAAGCTATATTCAGAAACGGGTGCTTTACGCTTTACACTCTTCAAAAGAGTTCCGAAACTTTAAATTAATAGAAAAAAACCAGAAAATCTTTTAGATACGATCAACTATCGTGAACTATTAACTGAAGCGAAAAAAGCCTCGTTTTTTTCATCAAAAATAAGTAAGTATGGTAGTATTAGAAATCTTAAAGTATGAATTCCGGGTTATTTTTAAAATATTGTTCAGCTAAGTGTAGAAAATTATTTTTCAGTTCATGTGACAACTTAAGTAATGCTTGGAGCCGGTAGTACTTTATTTATTTATTTATTTATTTTTTGATAAAGATGAAATTTAATCTGAAGGTCAGAAAAAGATACTAGGAATTATTAAATATCGACTTCCAAAGATAGTTTTTTTAAAAACAAAATTTTGATACTTTGTATTAAAGTTTCCATATCCTTGTACTCTTGAATAAGATTTCTTTAAGGTGACTGAATACGGTTCGGAACAGTGGTTTTGAAAAAGCATATAAAGGAATAATTTTTAGAATATTTGGTGTCAGATGAGTTAAAATAGACATATAAATTTCTTTTAAGAATATTATTGCAAGAAACATTATTTAAAAGCAACTTTTTAGCAAAAAATGGAGAAAGAATGACATATTTTCGGAACTTTCACGTTTTACGAAAAATGCTTCGATAATAACATTTTGCTTATATGTAGTTAACACTTCTCTTCAGAGCTTGAACTAGGGTTTTTGAAATGTACCGGGTAGTTTTAATTAAAGTTGCGCTATCCAGATGCCTGTAGAACCTGTTTTGCTTATCGGATTTTGATGAAACTTTAAATATATGCTATATGGACCTTGGGGAAAAGATTCTTGCTATAAAAAAAAAGAAAGAAAGAGTACAAATTCTGACTACCAGGTGGCTTTTATCGAGCATTCCTTATACAAATCCGTAAAACCTCTACATAAACTTGCAGTCCTGGCCATAAAATCATTCAGTGTGCGTTTGTCATCATTAATCATTCCTGCTTTACAGGAACGACAGCGTTTGCAAACCACTATATTTATGCAAGATGGAGCAGCTTCTCGCATTGGGCGCCAAGTCAAAGCACTGCTTAGTGCTAACTGTGGTGATAATCGTGATTATCCAGATATTATCCGGATGCATGTCCTTAAAAATCACCCTACTTAACTCCCTGTGATTTCTGGTTGAGGGGATTTCTAATATACCATGCTTGTAGAGGAGGAATTAGGACTTTACCTGATTTGAAAGCTAGCAATATACGCCAGGTGGCTGAAATGCCTCGTGAGTTGCTTCGCGCTACCATTCAAAACGCTATAATGCTCTTTCAACACGTTATTGATGTCAATGGAGCCCATATTGAGCATATTCTGTAATTGAATAAATTTTAACGATTCAAACATATTTTAGGTCTTTCTTTGGACACCACATTTCCTCCTAGTGGTCAAAATTTAAACTATTTTTCCCCTAGGTCCATGAAGCATATATTCCAAGTTTCATCAATATCCGATAAGCAGAATAGGTTCTACAGGCTTCTGAATAGTGTAACTTTAAAACCACGTGGTATAAATTAGGAGAGGAGTTTTCTTATGAAAATGTATCAGAGTACATAATTTTTTTAACAAAAAATACTGAATATTTTTTCAATTGATAGTAGCTGTGAAAATAATGTTGACATTTCTAAAATCCTAGGTCAGACTCTGTAGAGAAGTATTAGCTGTATCTAGACAAACTATTATTATAATAGTGGCTTTTTATGTAAAAAGAGAATGTTATTGAAATATGTCATTTTTCAATCATTTTTTTGCCAAAACTTTTCACTTGAGCAATTTTTTCTTGTAATAATGTCCTTAAAACAACTTTGCATGTGTTTTTTAAAAAAATGCAATGTAAAAAATTACATGTAAATTCATTAAATATCAAAAACATTACTAATACCATTTTTGAAAATCACGGTTCCGAACGTAGTCAGTCCACCAGTGATATTCAATTTGATGTTAATATACATGCCCAATGTATTAATTCTTTCTTGTTTTGTTGGTTTCAAATTGCAATCAGGTTCGGCTTTATTCAAAATAGAAATTAGCATATATTTCTGCTTCTAGAAGTTCGTTAAAGGAAAAGTTGACATTTGTTGATATTAGGCTAATTTTGCTTATCATTAGAATACATAATAAAAAATTTTTAAAATTGCTGAAATTAAATAAATAAATAACAATTAAACAATTGCTGATTCAGCTAATAAACCCCATTCCTTCTCCTTATCCATGAGATTTGAAAACTATAAAAGATCATTAATTAAATTATTAAACTTAACAATTATATGGTATGTATAGTAGAAATTAAGAAATATAATAAGCATAGTGGATATATAACACAATTAAGTCATCGATAAATAAAAACTGGTTGCATAAATTTA
>BMAV01024590.1:966509-985578 GCA_019973955.1 Trichonephila inaurata madagascariensis
TGTCGATGCAAAATTTTTCCTTGGGATTTAATTTTGCTGAGAGCATCTAAGCCAAACGGACACTCAAAGGATCTTTTTCATGCCGTATAATCATACGAAACGGACGCTGTCGATTTTCTGCATCAGGAAAATCCACCGACTTGGGCCGGGGTCGAACACGCAACCTTAGAGAAATAATGCCAGCGACCAACCAACTACGCCACCCAACCGTTTTTCTATCGAATGAACGCGATGTAATGTACAGATGAATAAATTCAAAAATGTTTAGAAGTGTTTCTACTCTGTACTTATCAAATAATATTTTTGATAGGAATAAATAAATTTATGTCATATATTCAAAATATATATTTACGAGCAACGAAATGTGTTTCTCTCTGTATGCTTTAAAATATATTTAGACTGTTATAAAGGTATAAAATTCTTTTTTTATCAAGCTATATTCAGAAACGGGTGCTTTACGCTTTACACTCTTCAAAAGAGTTCCGAAACTTTAAATTAATAGAAAAAAACCAGAAAATCTTTTAGATACGATCAACTATCGTGAACTATTAACTGAAGCGAAAAAAGCCTCGTTTTTTTCATCAAAAATAAGTAAGTATGGTAGTATTAGAAATCTTAAAGTATGAATTCCGGGTTATTTTTAAAATAATGTTCAGCTAAGTGTAGAAAATTATTTTTCAGTTCATGTGACAACTTAAGTAATGCTTGGAGACGGTAGTACTTTATTTATTTATTTATTTATTTTTTGATAAAGATGAAATTTAATCTGAAGGTCAGAAAAAGATACTAGGAATTATTAAATATCGACTTCCAAAGATAGTTTTTTTAAAAACAAAATTTTGATACTTTGTATTAAAGTTTCCATATCCTTGTACTCTTGAATAAGATTTCTTTAAGGTGACTGAATACGGTTCGGAACAGTGGTTTTGAAAAAGCATATAAAGGAATAATTTTTAGAATATTTGGTGTCAGATGAGTTAAAATAGACATATAAATTTCTTTTAAGAATATTATTGCAAGAAACATTATTTAAAAGCAACTTTTTAGCAAAAAATGGAGAAAGAATGACATATTTTCGGAACTTTCACGTTTTACGAAAAATGCTTCGATAATAACATTTTGCTTATATGTAGTTAACACTTCTCTTCAGAGCTTGAACTAGGGTTTTTGAAATGTACCGGGTAGTTTTAATTAAAGTTGCGCTATCCAGATGCCTGTAGAACCTGTTTTGCTTATCGGATTTTGATGAAACTTTAAATATATGCTATATGGACCTTGGGGAAAAGATTCTTGCTATAAAAAAAAAGAAAGAAAGAGTACAAATTCTGACTACCAGGTGGCTTTTATCGAACATTCCTTATACAAATCCGTAAAACCTCTACATAAACTTGCAGTCCTGGCCATAAAATCATTCAGTGTGCGTTTGTCATCATTAATCATTCCTGCTTTACAGGAACGACAGCGTTTGCAAACCACTATATTTATGCAAGATGGAGCAGCTTCTCGCATTGGGCGCCAAGTCAAAGCACTGCTTAGTGCTAACTTTGGTGATAATCGTGATTATCCAGATATTTTCCGGATGCATGTCCTTCTCATTCACCCTACTTAAATCCCTGTGATTTCTGGTTGAGGGGATTTCTAATATACCATGCTTGTAGAGGAGGAATTAGGACTTTACCTGATTTGAAAGCTAGCAATATACGCCAGGTGGCTGAAATGCCTCGTGAGTTGCTTCGCGCTACCATTCAAAACGCTATAATGCTCTTTCAACACGTTATTGATGTCAATGGAGCCCATATTGAGCATATTCTGTAATTGAATAAATTTTAACGATTCAAACATATTTTGTGTCCTTCTTTGGACACCACATTTCCTCCTAGTGGTCAAAATTTAAACTATTTTTTTTATTGCAGAAACTTTTTCCCCTTGGTCCATGAAGCATATATTCCAAGTTTCATCAATATCCGATAGGCAGAATAGGTTCTAAAGGCTTCTGAATAGTGTAACTTTAAAACCACGTGGTATAAATTAGGAGAGGAATTTTCTTATGAAAATGTATCAGAGTAGATAATTTTTTTTAACAAAAAATACTGAATATTTTTTCAATTGATAGTAGCTGTGAAAATAATGTTGACATTTCTAAAATCCTAAGTCAGACTCTGTAGAGAAGTATTAACTGTATCTAGACAAACTATTATTATAATAGTGGCTTTTTATGTAAAAAGAGAATGTTATTGAAATATGTCATTTTTCAATCATTTTTTTGCCAAAACTTTTCACTTGAGCAATTTTTTCTTGTAATAATGTCCTTAAAACAACTTTGCATGCATTTTTTAAAAAAATGCAATGTAAAAAATTACATGTAAATTCATTAAATATCAAAAACATTACTAATACCATTTTTGAAAATCACGGTTCCGAACGTAGTCAGCCACCAGTGATATTCAATTTGATGTTAATATACATGCCCAATTTATTAATTCTTTCTTGTTTTGTTGGTTTCAAATTGCAATCAGGTTCGGCTTTATTCAAAATTGAAATTAGCATATATTTCTGCTTCTAGAAGTTCGTTAAAGGAAAAGTTGACATTTGTTGATATTAGGCTAATTTTGCTTATCATTAGAATACATAATAAAAAAATTTTAAAATTGCTGAAATTAAATAAATAATTAACAATTAAACAATTGCTGATTCAGCTAATAAACCCCATTCCTTCTCCTTATCCATGAGATTTGAAAACTATAAAAGATCATTAATTAAATTATTAAACTTAACAATTATATGGTATGTATAGTAGAAATTAAGAAATATAATAAGCATAGTGGATATATAACACAATTAAGTCATCGATAAATAAAAACTGGTTGCATAAATTTAAATTAAAATTCTTTAATAGAAGAATTTTTTTCTTTATCATCTTAGCCACCAATATGTAGGTGAATAATCATAGGCCCCATTTATTTTTATGTCTAGAGATAAAGCTACGCAGGAAAAATAAAAATCGAAATGTGTGATCTTAGCTATTTTTATAGTTTATAACATCTTCAATTAAAAATAAGCAAAAAAAAAAAAAAAAATGACTAACACTATATATTATTATGTAGGTCACCAAGGTAAAAATTAAAATCATAACAAATTATAGAATAATTAAAACTTACACAAAACTTACGAAATACTTAAAATGACATATAAAATGTGTCTTTAACATACATCAATTTGATGCCAAATAAACAGGCTCGTCATAGAATGGCTGAACTAGAGAAATAAAAATGTCTAATATATGGCACTTTAATACTAAGTGGACAACAACAAGTTCACGATGAGGCAAAAATTAAATCATTTTTCTATTGATCATTTATCATCGTGATCTGTGGCTCAGTGACCAGAAGTACCATAAATACTTATGTCTCGGGATAAGATAATAGAAAAATGCCTTTGGAATGACTTTGTGAGGCGTTGATTGAGTTTGCTCCAGGGTTACCCATCTTCATCATCACTCCTCAGGTGCGGTTACAGGCAAGTGTGAAGAAGATCTGCCATTAGGGAGATAATATCGGCGGTAAGTCAAGTCGTGTTGTTAGACAGAGACGGATGGGTCGCCATTTGGGCTGCAAAGCATTCGAGCCCATTACCGTAAATGGTTGGCAGGATTGAAGAGACATTTATAACGAACGTGTTCTTCCAAGGATGTAATTTTGTTTCAACTACCATCAATCTAGGGACCGAATCGCTTCCAAATCTCAAAGACCGTTCGTTCGTTTTCATTTTTATATTTTTATTTTAGTTTTGGAAATGAATCGTTCACCGTTTCGAGTAGTCGAACCTTTCTTTTTTTTAACCTTTAAAAAGTGGTCGTCGGTTTTTCGGCATCAACCGTAAGGATACGTTCTAAAAGTCATCCGTTGTGATCTTCATTCTTAGTTTACATTTATTTAAAGTGTAATAAATCAAATGGGGGTACATTTGTCTTTTAACTTCAATTTTATACAAATTTGTTCTTCCCAATTGTGCTTCGTAGGAAATTGCAAACTACCGGAGTCTGAAATGTTAAGTAATTGCTCACATTTAATTAATTGCAAATTAGAAAAAAAAATTATTTTTAATTTAAATAAGACATACTTATCTTTTCTCATAGCTTTATTTGCCTACATATAGAAAGTATTGTATCATAAGGCATTCCACAATGTATTCTAAAATCGAAAATCACAGGCTTAAAAATGACTGAACTAATTTACATTGCATGGAAAACAGTTTGAAAATGATAACACTTTTCTTTAGAAAATATTTTGCCATATACCAAAAATAGATAGTCTTATTTACTTACGTAGCTCTTTAAAGTTAAAATAAAAATACAATTTACTAAACATTGTAATAAAAATATATATTGCTACGTACAAGCCGATCAATTGTAACAAAAGATATATTCTTTTCTATAATATGTCGTAATAAAGTGTTACAAACGTTGTTAAATTAAATGGTATTAACATACATCAATTTTTTTCACGGAAATATACATAGGAAATGTTTTAATAACACGTACTTTCTGTTTTTAAACGAAAATTATGACTAATAGCACACATATGCTATTTTATACGCATTCTTACTTGTTTAAATGAGTAATTCAATTATTTCGAATTAATATCTTAGATAACTTATTCATGCGAACATTAATAATTATTTAATCTAATTATCTCTGATTTTTATCTGTTACATTTTCATTCCTAGATTAAAACAAATAAAGGCGTAGTAAATACCAGCACAGTAGCAATAAGCTTTCTAAAAAGAGCGCCGTAGGAATACCTAAGAAGAAATTTACCGTGATGCAGAAAAATGAATTTTATTTACACTCTTCTTTTCCTCATATAAAATGAAAACGCTTTTGTTATAGAAGCAGTAACTTTGTTTCATTTGAGGTTGTGGAACGAACCACAATGAGTATCGAGTCATATATTTTACTTGACCAACGACCTGGATATATTTTTAATACGATTGTTCGTTCTTTGCAACCATTCTAAATATTTCATCAGTTATTTCCACTGTAAAAGACAAGAATTCTCTCCTGGTTCAGAAAGAAACTGATAAAGTATTTATTCGGTTCCACCATGTCTTCCTTGTCCTTTGTAAAACCCATCGCTTATGTTAGGAATTTCATCTGTTAACTAACATTAAATAAAAGAGAAGGGGACTCTGTGATCGATTTCTGGTCTTCCGGGAGAGCTATTTGTTTTTGTGTGATTCTTCTAGAAGGCTAACCTTTACCCAGGCCAAAATAAGCCTTAACTAAAGAATGAAAATTTCAGTATTCAATTTGAAATCTCATCTTGTTCTCGATTCCAAGACAGATTTCATGTGCTTTTCGGATTGAAGAAAATTTTTGTGTCCGCTATTTTTACTGGGAGCAAGATATTCAAAACTTTGAAAAGCATAGGCGGAATTGAGCTGTACTTGAATGAAAAAGCGATTTGAATTATGCAAGTGCATTTTCTAGAGAAAGAAGAATATTTTGTTTTCTACTTGCATCTATGGCAAAGTCTAAACCATTGTGTTTAGGCTTATTTTTATATACTTCAGTTGTGGAACACAGTTGAGAATAAATAACAAGTATTTAAATTCGAAACAATTTTTTTTTAAGATTACAAAATATTTTTTGTATATAAAATTTTCGTACATCTTGAAATTTATCTACTGGATAAAGAAAAATATTTGAGGAATATACTTATTTGTAAAAGGAAAATAGTACTGAAATATGATAAATAATCTATATTTATAAAAAGGGGACATTGTAAAATAAATGAAACTATTCTATGAATATGTAGTACTTACTTCCTTTCAATGTCAGCTTTAACTTGTAAACTTGTTTCGAATTTAATTATATTTGCTATATCATTTTCACGTTTAATGTATTTAACTCAAACTCATGAAAATGAAAATGAATGCAGATACTTTTAGTTAAATAAAATATAAATCAAGGTCAGAGAAAAAAAAATAGAATTGAAGTCATTCAAACGAGCAAGTGGAATATTTTTTTCACAATTCCATTGCTGTTTAAGTTGCTGATATGACATTTGGAATTAATTATGTCAATCAGTGCATTAATAAAAAAAATTAATTTAATTAAGCTAAAACTAAAAATAAGTAAAAACATATACATGTTAGAAAAAACTTAACAGCATGTATTATTTATCTCTCTCTCTATCTCATAGTACCACACATACAATTAATGTTAAATATACCACAATATACTTATTAGGAGAGCACAACTTAAGCATTATCTTGCTTCAATAAAATATTTATGCAATCAATAAATAAAGCAAATCTCTTATCAGTGTTAAAGTATCTATAGAACCCTACTTCAGCGCTTCATTACGTAACTAAAACATTAATGCAGTAATTACTTATACCATTAATTAATATTATTTATACTAGATCACATTTATTAAAGAACACTTCTCTTATCAATGAAGAATACCAAGTCCTTACTAAATGTGCCCGAAATTACTGGCATTCAGTCCTATCCATAGTGACGATAATGAAGGACTTGTATAAAGAACTCAGTTACCGACTGCGTTTCTAAGCAGAGTGCTTTAGACACTCTAAATAGGCTCTAGTTGTAGATAAATGACTACTCTCCTCCCTTTGATTGGAATCTGACGAGGCCTTTGAGAACGAAGTGTATCGAATACAAAAATGAACGAGCTGAATTTTGCCTCCAAATAGCATTGCATTGAGCAAACAATGGGGAATGACCACTATGGAAAGATACTTTTTCTTGAAAGCTGGTGAGATCTTTTTTGAAGAGAGATTGACTAAATCATTATTTCTGTTGAATAAATCTTATTACAAGGCTCTTTCGAGATATCTCTGTAAGAAAGTCTTACCAGAAATAGATGTAATATGGACAGAAATAATGGTTTTTAATATTGTTTGTTTCATAAATCCGTTAAATTGAATGGACTATATATTTTCTCTCTTTTTAAAACATATTAATAGTTGTCAAGCCCCGGAGGTCGCGGGTGTGGGAGGGTCCAAAGAAGAAGTAGAATAACTAATCATCGTAGAATAACTAATTTTATTCTACGAAATGCACTTTTATAACTAAACTTTGGAAGCAATAAGAAATCTTAACCCTAAATCAGCTCTTTGAATGATCCTGCTCGCAGCCTGATAGCTCGTTCAGCTGCAAGGTGGATTCTCCTTCTACTATTAATCGTAAGATACGTGACCACTAGTCACTCCTTCCACTTGGATTTCCGCTTACGATCCACACTTAACCATTATCCCGGCTACTCAATGACTTGCACTTAAATAGTAGCTATATTTGCATAAATCAAGTGATCTCTTCGGAAAGCTGTTTTAAATTAATATATCACATTTATAGAATATTTTCCCAAAAGTATTAGTGGAAGACCCGAATAGAAGTCTGATTAGCATTACGTTTATGCAAAAATTGCTGTCAGAGATTGTTTTTTTCCCCAATGGGACTGCGGTTGGTATTTACCATTGCAGACATAGTACATTCTCCGGAGGTTGGTATCATTTTTAGTGTGGCACCATATAGGTGGAATAACAATTGCCGCAATGTAATTTTAACACCAAGAAGATGCGAAATGGTGCTGGGAGTTATTAATTTTGCCCAAAGCACCCAAGCAAAACAGGCACTCTAGGATCTTTAACATGCTGCATAATCATACGACATGGACGCTGTTGATTTCCTGCATCATGAAAATCCACTGACTTTGTCCAGGGTCGAAGCAGAGAACTTGAGCGTACGAGGCCAGCGACAAACCATCTACTCCACCCAGGCTGTTGTCAGAGATTGTAATTACTATGATTGCCAATATCCTCTAAACCAGTGGTTCTTAAGCATTGGATCGTCATATCCGCCCTTTATGTACCAGCCTGACATCGTAGACTCCCTTCCCCCAATCTTTAAACATCCTTCCCTGACTTCCAAAACATGGCTGAGTAATTTAAATGCAATCGTTATCTTATATGATCGCTATAAATCGAGTTCATAATCTTTGCACATATTTTCTACTATTTTTTTTAAAAAAAACATTATGCTGTAGTAATGGCAATACAGTTGCAAACAATAAAAAAAAACACTGAATTAATATTCTTGATCTAAATACATGTTCTAACTGAGTTTCTAGACTAAATTAGTTACCTAGTGTAGGATGGCAGATCTTTCAATTTCCCCACGAGGCCTTTCAGAGTCTGTAAAAGATGAAAATCTTAACATTAAGTAAAAGACCTCTGCGGATCCCCTAGAAAGCCGCTAGAGACCTCTTGAAATCCGTACATCAAAGTTTTAGAAACGCTGCTCTAAGCTAATGAAATTACCCTGGGAAACTTTTGAAAAAGTTAAGTACCGATGTAAGAAATACATTATTAAGACCAGTATTTTGTTAATGGTTGTAAAATTTTTCGAATAATGAATTTTAATTCTATTAACATTTTTTTTAAAAAAAAGAATGACAATTTTAACATACGTGGAAGTTTAATAAATATTTATCCATTGAGAATTTTAAAAAGCATTCCTGTGGTATGAAATGTATGAAAAAATATTAAATGAAAGTCACTATTACATGAAAAATGTTCATTCAATATTATAAAGATATAGTTGTGTATTTTAAATTTCTTAATTACATCATTATTTACTATTATGTTCAGTTTTTCATTTTTTTAAAATCAAGGGTTTTTAATCTGGCTTTTCATTCTACTTTTCTCATTTACGTTATATGTCCAGTAAATGTAATTACGAAACAATAAAACAGTATAAATATTTTTTTTGTGCTTATTTCAAAGTATATAATGAACTTCGAAAATACGTATATCCCTACTCAAAAATAAAAAAGAGAGTTAAAGATTTCTTTTAAAAATCTCGTTTATGCAAATTTTTCTCAGCTACCAGAAATGGATATAAAAACTGTCATTTTATTTTGAAAGCATAATTAGCTGAGCTCGAGAGCTACTTTTAAACTTTTTAGAAAGAAATGAGGGAAGTTTCACTATTTTAACCGGTTCTAAGAAATTTCTTTTAGCTTATGGAATACAAAAAAAAAAAAAAAAAAAGGAACCCTTCTCACAGAAAAGGAAACTTGTAGTTAGAGAGTATCCCAGTTAGAAAAAGTAAATTATTAGACGTTAATTGCCTGTGAACTCTCGAGATTTCCTTTTCAAAACAGCCATTCAAAGAAAATGGTGCTAGTATCTTGACAAACTGAGTTTCATTCTTTATTTTATAATTCATTTAAATCTTTATACGATGGAATGAGTATTTTGATTAATGGCTTGTTGAAAAACTTAACAAATGTAGTAACATATTCATTATATAATATTCGTTTAGTAAAGAATACATTGTAAAGTAGTTGCTTCAGATAAGTAACAACAGTTTTTTTTATTTTATTTTTTTTATTAAATCTCTATACTTCTTTTTTTGTTACTCTTTTACATTCAACTTCTACTGATTTTATTTTTATTCAAAAGCGGAAGAAATCTCTCTCTTGCATTTTTGATTAAATGTTATGCATTCAGACTAAAAATAAAGATATTGTTTAGGAAATTTTGAATGCAATCTGTGCCATTCTAATAATGCAGTATGTCCAGAATATTAATATTCCAATATTAATATTCGGGCATGGCAAGAGGAAATATTTCTATGTTAAACAAAATATTTCAAAGAAAACCATCAAGAAATTTAACTTTCGTGTTTGTAAATGCCATCTTCTTAAGAAAAGACAATCAAATGATTTGGTTTGTCGGCAGCTAGTATTTGATTGCATTTGGTTACCAATAGATTCTCTACTATTGTGTCGTTTGTACATATGTGTGCTATATTGCATATTGCATCTAAATAAATGTAAAGTTATATTTATTTTATGTATTTATATGGACATAGTTTTTCTTCTTACTTATTCATTCTTCAATAATTAGTAAATATTATTTACTGTATATATAATGAAATTTTATATATCAATATTGAAATATGGTAATTAAATATGAAATGTAATTTATATATCTTATTTGACACAAGAAAATTTAATTCCTTACAAGAAATAACTACATTTTATAGGAACAAAACTGTCATCGATAAATAAATAACAAAAAAGAGACACACACACACAACGCGACTCACGTAAACTTCTGTAAATATAAATTATCATGATTCCCAATGTGGTTTAAAAGTATGGTTGGTCTTATAAATGAAAAATAAGTAATGATTAACCAGTATCACAAAATTACTGTCTTACTCATCGTAAATAGTCATAAATAGTTCACTCAGAATGGGAAGAGAGTGAAAACAGAATATTTATATATATATTATACTTCTGTTTATATGTATCAAAGTATATGCTCTGTTTATATATTATATATTAAACTTCTGTATGCTACTTCTGTTAAAGATGAAAAAAAAACAATCATTTTATCCCATAGTATCAAAAATATATAAAACCAAAAAAGGGCTGTAGAAAATTATTTTAGGCTTATTACGTTATAAAAATCGCTCTTATTTATAAAATTGATAGCTGTGGTTATTTTTCCATATACGTACAAAATTGCATCAGTTAAGCATTACCTAAGTAAAAGTAATAAATATTCAAAAACGACAGCAAAATGTATAATTCCTAATGTTGAATGTATTCTTAAGAACAACGCGGAAAAGCATTTGTTTCCATAAAATGGAGTATCTTTTTAAAATATGTAGTTGTTTATGCTCTAATAATAATATCAAACGAATCTGAAATGAAGTATTTATATCTAAAAGTAATATTCATAGAAGTTTTAGACCGATAAATCTTTCAGAAATTTTTGTTGTGCCCTATTTATTATTTTAAAACACATAAATTTCAATTATTTCTACGTTTACTTGCTTTAGCACACTAGAATATATATCTCTTTATTTAGATCTTTATTTAATCCGCGAAAGATGCATGCATCAAAAGAGGACAACATATATAATTTCTATTTTTGAAAAATAGAGTCAATAGCATAGAGACACAGATCCAAGCATGAATATTTGTACAGAAAGTACAAAGTTTTGTTATCATTTTTATGTCTAATAATTTTAGGAAATAGATGACAAATATCATCTTCTAAGACATCAGAATCAAATCTTTTTCATCCATGCTTAACGCGCAGAATTTGTTATTCCGACACTGAACAGCACTTTTATTTTATCTTTTTCTCCTTCCAGGGACTTTTTTTTCTGTACTACGTAAACATTTCTGGAAAGGCGACCATTTGCATTTCAGATTATTTTCCACGTTTTCGAATATCCCACGTATATAGGATACTAGAAAATTTCAAAAGAAATGAGTATATCGAAGATTTCCTTTGAAGTACAACGTATTGCATTGCTGCATGTCTTATGAGAGTTACACGTAAATTTATTCCGACAGCTATTTCTTCCTAAAATATCTTCAGATTATTTATTTGTTTTATCCTCTTTTTATGGAGTCAAAGACACAATAATAATAACTATTTGTTATTTGATAAAAAAACCAATATTTACTATTACTTTCAAGTTCTATGGTTATATGTTGTGAACACATTCTTCTCTCTTGAGTATTTGTATGAATGCATATAGACATCTATATGCATATGTAAAATCCCTGTTTGAGTATTGATACTGAGTCAATTCATTGTACGAAAAACATTGTAAGCTCAGACATTCTGCATATTTTCTAAATTCTAAAAACAGCAAATGATTATAATTCAATACAGTTTGATAATTTAAAATTCAAATGTTTTAAATTCAAATAACGCAAATTTAGTATTAAGAATCAAATTTATAGTTCTTCTTATATCTTAATTCGAAATTAATGTCGTATTTTTTAAATTCAAAACGAATTACTTCCATTTATTTTATTATCATCCTTTTTAGATATATAGATAAAATAGATTTATTAGCTGAAGCAAGAGCATCGCAAATCAGATGTTGGATAACAAGAAAATTGTTTCGTAATAACTTAATAAAATTATAGCTTTGAACTTCAATGTATCAATTAATTTAAGTGAATCACATATTTCTTAAGGATTTAGTTACTTATACGAAAATCGCATCTTGCGCACGTATTATAATCTTTTTTTTTTTTTTTTTATCATATATAGTTTAAGCACTTTCCAAGATATGTACTTTATATTTGAAAAATGTGTATTTCAACATATCAAATCTTATTTTTTTTCATTTTTAATTTTTGGATTTCCTTAAGCATACAAAAAGAACACTTTAAATAAATTGTATTATACTTTTCTTTTTAATTTTATTTCCAAAAACTCAATGAAAGAGTTTAACCTTTTAACACTAAACAGATATAAAATATATAATTTACTTTTCAAAGCAACTAAAACGATTAAATCTAAGAAAAAAATCGACAGGCATGAGCACGAAATTAATGACTTAAAATAAATGTTTCAATAGTTAATAAATGGACTTGGGCCCCTTAGTTCATTTCGTTCTCTTCGGTTGAATCAAATCCTTCTTTTGCGACATTAACATTTTTACCGAGACACACTAAAGCAATTTCCGATAGGAAGAAGATTTTGCATAGAAAATTATTCATTAAAAGTGAAGGAAAAAAGTGTTAAATTTATCAGAAAAGGCCCAAAACAAGTAATTTCCCATTCTAGTTGAAGTAATTCACTTTTCCGGAAAATGTGCCGAAGGGTCTATTTCCGATGTGTTTCTTGTCGACCACTAAATTTTCAAGCTTTTTACAATGGAAAAAATGCGTATCTATTTTAAAAAGGACTAAGATTAAAAAATAAATGCTTTATACAGAAATAAAACCTAGTGTGCAGAAGTCATTAGAAGAATGAAATCCATTTGATTTCTTTTGTGCCAACGCCATGCCATAAGCATAGGAAGGATTCCTGATTTGCATTATTTAATGCATTTTATTATTTGCTTTTTGCACTGTTTCCAGTATTCAATACGCACTGCATTGTCTTACATTATTTAATGCAGATTTTTGAGTTCTTGTTTCACAGTGTCATATGAATTTTTATGAGAAGAAAAAAATGGAATGAAAAAATTTGGAGTACATAATTTTTTGTTCCTTTTTTTGAAAGTACTTATCGAGGTTCTTTGTTAATCAAGCATTATTTAGGTTTTTACAAGTCGAGCAAATAACACAATTGAATTATTTGGGTTTTGCTTGTGGCTTCTTTGAAACCTCGAGTTTTTTCAATGACAACTTAATGATATATTTTTTTTTTATTATTATTATCGTTATCAATATAAATAATTGTTATTTTGCCAAACTTGTTTAGTGATAATTTTTTATGGGTTTTGTTGTTGCTTTAGTTAATGATTCATTGATTGATAAAAACATGGGCATTTTGAATGAAATAATTCGATTAATTTCTTTTTAACAGCTAGTGTTTAGTTTAGTCAATAATTAGAAATAGGTGTGGAATTAAGTTTGAAAAGAATTACATTTTTCATAAATGAAATGTTATTTTAAATTGGATTTTAATTTGGAAAATGAACAAGTTGTCAGGTACTTGCATTTCCTTGAAATAAATATTTTAACACTATACTATAGTGCAAATAGTATCATTTTGAATAAAAACAATCTAGCAACAATTTAAACAATTTTAAATCTAGCATTTTATTTTGATCAATAGTATTCAAATTTCAGTATAATTTCGGGTTAATCATTTATGAACTTTTTAAAGAGGAAATTGTAGGCAGAAATAACAATTAATTGATCATCAAGGATATTAAATGATTTACGATAAATGAGGTGTGATACAGAAGCTTTTATCAGAGGAGAACTTAAATCTGCACAGTTATTTTTCGCTCGCTTAATCCCAGAAAATATGTTAATACAAAGTTAAAGATACAATTTCTTATAAAAAATATTTAAAAATATTAATATAAATAAAATACATTTTTCTTTATGAAATTCATACGTTTTAAGTATTGGAGTTATAGTCCTTAAACAATATCAGATCATTTTAGCTAACAGATGAATTTTTTTAAAAAAAAAAGGTACCATGTTTTCTGGAAATTTCCAATTAACTTATCTTCCAAGAATGTTTCACTATTATATACTTCTTATTCTTTTACATATTTTAAAATTCATATTAAACATTCTGAATTGAAGCAATTACACACTTAAAACTACCTTAAGATACATTATAGTAACCTTCAATAAATTTATGACTTCCTTAATCCTTTATCTACCAACGGTACTTATAAGTACCACTCACTTTAAAATTACATAGAATAACCATTTTTACGAATATTCTGACGATACTTAGCAGGAATTTTCTTTGAAATCCACTCTTCAATATATATGGCAGCATGGGTTCTATGATGAGTATTTTAGCTAAGAAGGCGAATGGTTTTAAGAAGAAATGGCGTTTTTTGCCGAATACGAAGATTAGCATTTCTGCCCCCCAAAAAAAGTTAATGACAAACTTTAAGTGTCTTATTTTGTTTGTATGTTAATGAAGACTTTAGAAAACGATTTGACTCTTTATTTTAAGTGAACAGTGTATATAATTAAATTTACAGTTGAATTTCTTTAATTAAAAAATTAGCTCTAACGGATTAAATTTCCAAAAGTTGAGTATTTTGTTTATGTATATCCCTTAATTTTCAAAGTAGTGATTCAAAAAAGAATACTGCATGAAAAAAACTGCAGTAAATCATAACGGGGTAGATAAAGGGTTAAATTACCTTAAATTATTTCTATTCTAACTATTTTTTCTATTCTCTAACTAATTAAAATCAATTCAGTACGGAAAAAACGTACAAAATATTCCACCGGAATGCATTAATGTTATAATTTTTACTACATTTCCGGAATGCATTAATCGAACATATATATTCCTCCAAACATATATGTTTTATTTTTTATTTTTCTGAGAATCTTAATGATATATTGATGATAAGAAAACATTTTATATATATACTTTTATATAGTTTAAGCACTTTTAACATGTATAATGGTCTGTAACTCAAGGTGTACATGTTTCTTAAAAAAGCAGCTGTAAAAATATCACCTGTTCAAAATTTTGTCTGGAAAGCAGCTTACTATGCTTTGGATTTGAAATAGTAATTTATTTACATTGGAGCAGAAGCGTTTCTTCTTTTTTCCCCTTTTTTCCAGTTTTTCTTGTGTCCCATTTACATTACATTTTCTTCTTGCGCGTACACCTTTAAAATATTCATTCTTCAAACGAAATCAAGGAAACAGTCAGAAAAGGAAATTTATTGATTGTCGACTTGTTCAGAAGGAAATGTGCATTTGTTATGTTTTCCGAAATGCGAAATGTCCTGGACTCCAAACTGTAGGGGATTTGAAATTTATCAATGTTAATGCTGACAAGTTCATTTTTTCCATTCGGAATTACCATACGTGCCTTTTTAGAATGTTCTATATTTATGTTTCGGAAAATGCGCAATAATGGCTTGATTTGGGGGAAGTAGTGTGCATTTATTAAAAGCAATAAGATATCCTACTACGTTTGGGACCGTGATTTTGCAAAAGCGTATAAATGGATAATATTTATGATATTTAGTGTCAATTAGATTAGAAAATGTATATAAAATTGTTTTAAAAATATTATTACAATAAAAAATTATTTAAGTACAATATTTTGACAAAAAATAAACATAGAATGAACAATTTTCAAAATATTCTCTTTTTGTGAAAAATGCTTCTATTATAGCAATATTTTGCCTGTATATAGCTCAGACCTCTGTACATCAACTAGAATTTTTGAAATATCCAAATTAGAAGTGGGTTTATCCATGTTTTGCCACAATAGAGGGGGAGAAATTTTAAGAAGAAATCGCTGATAATTATTTCAATTAGTTGTAAATCTGAAAATAATGTGAATTTTTCAACAAAAAAAAAATAGTCCAGACTCACTGGAGAGGTCTTTGCTTCATATAAGCAAAATATTATTATTTTAGAAACATTTTTTTATAAAAGTAGAACATTTTGAAAAAAGGTTATTCTAAGTTAATTTTTTGCCAAAATATTGTATTTAAATCATTTTTTTTGTCAAAATGTCCTTAAAACAATTTTATACATGTATTCTAATCTAAGTGACACTAAATATCATGAAAATTATCCATTTATGCGCTTTTTTAAAATCACGGTTCCGAACGTAGTCGGATACCTTTTTTTCAAAACCATGGTTAACGTTTCATAGAATGCCAGTTTTCTAACTAAGATCACTTTTATTATTTATTTATAAGATTTTAGATGAATCAAAAAAATATTTAGTTGAAAAATTCTAAATAATGTTCATACTTTCATTGACATTTTCTTCAAAGAAAACCGTTAAATAAGAGTAGATTTTTGAGATAGTGTAATTTTTTCTTAAAAAAATTATATTTTAATTTATTACATTATAGACTTTGAAATACTGAAGGAAAAAATTGTGAACAAGGCTATAACAGTTAAGAGTTCACAGTTATCTTCAATAAATTCTCGTTATATTGGATGTTTATTTTATTAAATAATCACGGTATAATTAATAACAAGCGAAAAATATTTTTTTCAAAATCGTATTAACAAATAATACAGTATAATTAACAATTAATAGTATATTAACAAGTGAAATAAAATTTAATCAGTGTTTTTCTTCAACATAAATTTAAACTTTAATTTTCATTTACAAATTTATTTAATGAACATTTGAACATAAGCAAATGATACTGTTAGGGTATTATCCTGCATAAATTATATGATGGCAATAGTTTCTTCAAAAGTACTTCAAATAACCAGCTTTATCATTAAAAAAAGGCTTCAAAACATTTTTTCATCTTTAATATATCATAGGAAAATATTTCTTACTGTAATTGTATCGCTAGTTTTCATATTATTAAATAAACTTTGTTATTAAGCACCTTTATTTTCAATTCAAGGTTTCCTGCCTGTTATGGAAGGCTCTGCAAGAGGAAACTACGGACTTACAGATCAAGTTGCTGCTTTGCACTGGATACAAGAAAATATTGCCGAATTTGGTGGAGATCCAAAGAATGTGACTATCTTTGGCCACGGGTATGGAGCCGCTTGTGTTAACTTCTTGGTGCTTTCACCTATGTCGAAAGGTAATTTTCATGAAATGATACTATTAAGAATTTACATTTTTAAACTACATAATTTACGCTTTAGAATTAGGTGTTATCTAATTAGCTTTTGAAATCAAATCACGTTTATTGTGCTGAATGCGTTTAATTCTAATTATGGTTTGGAGATCGTATTAATAAGTTTGTTGATTGAGCTCTAAGATTTTAATTCGAAAATCTAAGGCCGGCATAAAGTAGTATTCTTCGGTGAATAGGAAGAATATAGCTTTCCGAGGTCTTTCAAAAATATCTGTATGAAATAACAGACAATTAGAAAAAAAATAGATAAAATAGTCACTAAAAATATCAATAAGCTAAAGGAAGTTTAAAAAAAAATAACGAAATTTATTAAATTTATTTTAGTTTTCTTAAGAACATAGTAGGGTGTTAGCTTAGAATATGTATTATAGATTCAAATACCCCGAATATGTGGTTTCAGAATAAAAAAAAATGGTTTATTTTCTTTATGAGATTCTTTTCAAGTAAAACTAATTAAAATTTTTGTTAGTATTAAATGATGAGATATCAAAAAGATATAAGGTAGCGATGCATGCCTTAATCAAGAGAATCTTGTATACTTAAAATGTCTATAAAAAATTACAAGATTATCAAAATACTGTGATTCAATTTTGTTTTCACTATCTCTTTCAAAGCAATAAATTAATTTTCTCAGTGCGAAATTTAATCATATGGAATTATGAGTAATATAAACATATGAAAAATTAAGTTACTTTAAACATGAAACAAAATTATGGTGGATTCTTAGCAGTCGAAATTTCCTTAGTTAACATATTACTAACTTTGTTAGATGGTGAATGTATGACTTAAAACCTTTCATTTCTGTCTCGTTAATTTTATTATAAAAAATATTCACTGCATTATTAATGATTAACTCATTTTACGTAAGAATTTACAAATACTAATCTACAGCATCTATATTATCTTATTTGAAACACATACTTAATATTAATTAGAAACATATATTTATTTCTATGTTAAATGGAAGGAAAGCATATAAATATTAGTTAAAATAGATATATATTGCATATAATCCACATGACGCAAATCTGCACGCTTCTAGTACAAGGAATCGTAGAAAACACATTTTAACATTCCTCATGAATCAATCAGGTACCTGAAAATGTTAGAAAACCTGTCCTATTGTTCTCCAGTGTAGTTTACTAAAGAAGCACAAAATTAACATATCTCATAAAATAATGTTAAATTCAGACTTTAAAAAAGAAAAAAATCTGATTATTTCTTGTGCTTTATTTACATGAATTTTTTCTAATATTGATTTACTTATTGCTGCTAGATGATATATCTAAGGAAAAATATTAGTAAAAATATTTTCTTATATTATAACAAAGTAATTTATATTTATTGTATTGATTGTTTAATGTTAATTATTAGTATGAGCTCAAAAATATGGATTTGATTAAAATACAGTGTTATTACACATATAGTCACAATACAAAAACACTCCTTCCGTATAAGAAAACCCTTTAAGTATTTTGCAACCTCTGATAGTATGAAATGTGAAGCACTATTAGCATTTTCACCACTTGTATGCAATTAGCACTTACACTTTCCTGATGTGTGACCCTTAGATATTTAAGCGTTATTTGATTTAGTCCAATCTTGGATGCTTTACCCAGACATGAAATTCCGTGGTTTTTATTTTTTGTCACTTATAGAATAATTTGCGTAAACTCAAACAACCATTCCCTATTGTTTCTAAATAAGCATTTTTAAATATTACTGTCCTCTATAAGAGGATCTGTTATGTAAAACAGATATTTTTTTACTAATTTTGCCTCTTTCTGTGACACTCTTTTAATTTCATTTTATTTTGAACTGTTCAATTAGAATTTCGGTCAAAAATAATATACACTCAACTCTTTTTTTTTTTTTTTTTTTGGTTTGTTTTTTTTTGATTTTTTTATAATAAAAAATGATAATTAAATAATT
>BMAV01024590.1:987577-1009583 GCA_019973955.1 Trichonephila inaurata madagascariensis
AATATAAAATAAAATAAGGTCCTAAATAACTAATAAATATAAAATAAAATAAGGCCCGGAAAATATAAAATATGGTGTATATCATTAAATATCTGTACTTCATAATATACACTAATGCATAAGTTATAAACTTAAACAATACTGGAGATGTGTTTATAGTGTTTTTGCGGAATATAGTTATTGTCTATATATAATTGAATCTTTTTAAATTTAATTTGTTCTAACATAGCTTATAAAATTATTACAAAATGAATTTTTTTGAATGATATATTATGTATAAATTCAGCTTAGTGTGAAATAAGAATTATAATCTTACAGGATTGCTGCTTGTATTTATTTTAAAAAGTAGGAGTTATTATTAAAATAAAACTTTCTTAATTTTTTGTTCTATAAAATATTTGAAAAATCATGGTTATACAAGTTAATTTCTTAATGATCCATATAATGTCCAGTCATATTTATGTTTTCTTAATTTTTTTTTTTTGAAAAATACCTAACAAAAACATTTCTGGCTCAGACACAGATCAATTGGGTTTAATATATTGCAACATAGTAACAGACATAATTTTCAATAGCTATATATTCATATTTATAATGTAAAATCACTGTAGCAACTGGAAGTTTAATTGGTAACTCATCATATAAATGGAAAAAGTTATTTAATATATATTTTTATCTAAAATTATTCTCGTCTGGCACATACATTTTAATCTTTGCACATATTCAATCCTTTATAAGGGCAAAAATATGTAATACTCTGTAATGTAATCTGTACAGTCTGTAAATTTGCTTTATTCCGTTGCAATCACAACATGCAATAGCTTCTGATGTTAAACTGAAAGTTACATATGTTCTTTCTTGATGTTGCAATTTGTGTTAGTATGAGTTAGTAGCTCATTCTAGAGCTAAAATGTATGTCGTGTTATATCGCAGATATATGTTACATCATAACTTTGCATTCCTTTTTTTTTACCAGTAAGCAACACAAAAAAACTAAAGGAAGACTATAATAAAGATATAAAACATATTTGGAATAAGTAGCTTTTTTCCTCTCTCTACTCGATTTCTTTTCGCATGAATGATCAAAAAAAAAAAAAAAAAAACCAAAGTTATCAACTGCTCGTTCAAGATTAGGTTATTTACTTTTGACTGGAAGACCTAGACTTGGTATATTTCCAAGTGAAGAACATTATACCACATGCCGAGCATTGTTCCTAATTAGTTATTTTCGAAAGATGCAAGTGACAAAGAAGTTAATAATACGAAAAACTTACTAACGCTATTTCTGCAATTGGCTACTATAAAATTTGGTTTAGACTTCACAGACTTAATGAATCAAAGCTTTGTTTTAATAAACGCATGCATTATAAAACCTTATGGAACGATTTTATAGCTTTCTTTACATGAAAACTTTTAAATGTCAATTTCGTTAAAGTAAAATTTCTTTAAAAATACCTGGATTAATTTTTTTCTATGTTTTAAATTAGGAACCATGTATTAAAAGAGAACAGTATCAATTTTAAGTACATGGCAAATTTTTATATTAATTTACCGTTTCAACTAACTGCAGATGCCTAAACGTAAGGAAATCAAGAGTTTTGAATAAAATGAAAAACGTACAAGTATTAAATACTTTCATTTTTCTTCAGATGTTAGTATTAAATCAAACATTTTCAAAGATTTATACTTAAAATTTGGCTATGGTTATTCGAATTGTTGAACGGAAACTAACTATTCAAAATTGACAGATAAACCTTTAATTAGTCAATTTTTTTTTTGCCCAAAATGTTTCAAAAAATGGCACTATATTTTTTTTTTTTTGCCTGTAGCTAAGTATAATACTTAATAAAATGAGACAATGGAAGAATTTTATTTTAATTTTCACTTTTAAAGTTTTCTCTCTATTTTTTATTTTATAATTGTGGAACATAAAAATCCCTAAGCGTTTGCTCTTTATAAATATGTTCTGATTGAGAAGCATTTTAGTACCATGGACAAACTGCATCTCTTAAAAACATTAGCACTAATAAGCACTGCATTACATTAGCACTGCAAGAATTAAAATTACATTCAAATCAAAGATAGAAAGAAGAAAAAATCTTTGCCCGTACAGCATACCCGGAAACCAGTTGTGTGGTTAAATTTTAGTATCCCGTACGATGTACGAGCAAACCGGTTGGGTTAATATATAAATAGATTTATTAAGGTGAGGTAAATAACTTAAATTTTCCTATGAATTATTCTATCGATTCTAATCACATCAGATTCGTTCCTCAAGTGATATCATAATTTTAAACAATTACAGCTTATTTTTCCACGAAAGCGGTAGACCCCTTCAAATGCAACCATACATTCATATTTGTTCCTTGCTTTAACTGAATCAGGTTTATAAATCATATATATAAATCATAGTTATTTTATTTTAAGATGCAAGATACAATAAAAATGCCCAATTCTTGTTTTTAACTTACTTTAACATAATAACATTATAAGATACAATACTACAATAAAAATACTCAGTTATCTTGCTTCTAACTTACTTTAACATAATAACATTAAAAGATACACTACTACAATAAAAATACTCAGTTCTCTTGCTTCTAACTTACTTTAACATAATAACATATCTAAACATTTTTAGGATTAATAATAACAGCCAAAATTTTAATAACAAACACTGCATTTTTTGTAATGAGTCATAATTTTTTTTATTAGCCTGCTTAATTAAAGATCTTATCGAGCTGATTTCCCATGACATTTTATAATTCAATTGAAACTCTTTATATTAAGTTATTCTTCTTCGACATCCTAGCCTGGCTTCATCTCAACACTAATCATTCTGTTGTCCAATATTCTAGTTTCAGTAGCTTGTCAACAACTTTGCTCCCCGGTTACGTGACTCAGCAACAGAAAGACCAATCAGTGTTATTAACGGTTCTCTTAGCCCGGGAATCGACTGTCTATCCATTTGTACCTAACAAGAGTAGGTGCGTTTCGGCCTAGGTACAGTTTCTAACTAACTGAGATAGAATATGTAGTCTCACAGTACATTTATTTAGTTTAATGACGACAACAGGGTTTTTTTTCTTTCAAAATAGGGCTATTATACGTAATAGCTCTATTTCAAAGTAGGGCTATTATAGGGCATTTTTATACGTAATTTTCTTTATTGAATTAAATTTTCAAAATTTATTTAATAAGGGACATTTTTTAATCTAATAATTTATATTTGCTAACAAATATCTAATAATGGATAGTGGAATTCATATATGAAAACTGACGCAATCAGTTTGATAATATATTCGCTATTTATATGGAATATATACGTGATAAATATTCTATCAAAATTATGATTCATATTTAAAGGGCACAAATGTACAGTTAAACAATTTGTAAAAATCAAACTTTAATCAAGTTAAACTTTTCTGTTTGTTAGAAATAATAAGTTGGAATAATATATTATGAAAGTGAAAAAAGTTGTTCATTTTTCATTTTCAAGGTATTTAAAATTTACTGTACTATGAGAACTGAAATGTATTTAATAAAACAGCAACTAACTCAACCTAATAAAAAAAATCAAGATAAATTTATTCAAAATATATTTTTTGAATAAATAATTTCAGAGATATGAAACAGTTTTTCTTCCTCAACTTGATCAAAACATCGATAAATTTCAATAGAAAATTGCTCGTTACTAACGCATAGGAAACAGTATAATTTAATATTTTCAGCATAAACAGCAATTTCCTGGATGTTAGTTGCAAACCATCTACAAAACTCGTACATATTTCGCAAATTTATAAAATATGTATCAAATATCATAAATATGTCACATCTTGGATGCATTTATACGTATATACGGAGGATTTTAAATCGGTGGAAAATTTTTATTGCATTTTTTATTTTTTTAATTTTGATGAAATTTTCAAATATTTTTTGACTGGTCAAAAACCTTTTATTGTTTATTCTGAAAACCAATTTCTTAAAGCAATTTATTTCACAATTTCTCTAAGTGTCTAGTTTTTTTCCAATGATTTTTAGTTGTTAGAGTAATGTAGCATTTATTTTGATTGTAGCGTTTAAAAATGGTCATTAATTATGTTTCATCTTCTAAGAATAATAACTAATGAAATGATTCTATTTTTAAGTGTTAGAGATACAATTGGATTATATATATTTTAAAGAGCTCTTTATTTTGATACGTTGTTCATTTATAAGCATTCCCTTATTGAAACTCAAATATCTTTAAAAATGATTGTTTATGACATATGTAAATATTGATTAAACAAGCACAAAACAGGTTAAAAACTCATATTTTAACAAAAATATCTATAATCTTAATGTGCATTATTAACAGCTTGTTGAAGGTCCTTGTGGAAATATAAGTCTTTAAATATGCAATAACACTCAATGCATAAAATGTTCAATTTAAATGGTATTCCTTCAGACAATACACTTTACGTACACAGTATTTGCAAAAAATTCATGTTTTATTTATGCATTTATTTTTTACTTTCTTCAAAATAATAAAATAATTTTGACTGTACATATATGTATATATAGTCATAGATGCAAGATTATTATTTGAAAATTGGTTTCAAAACAAAATTTTATTCTTAGATGTTTTAAGATTTTGAAATATCTTTCTATATATAGGTATTATTGGCATAAAGAAATGTGAATATTTAAAATACTTATTTATTTATAAATAAAAAATGTCCATTCTCTCTTATATATGTAAATAAATTAAATTTTACTCAAGAATATGATTCGTTTAAATATATCAAGTCAGTTTCTGCCGCGTATCAGATATTCCTCAATTTTTTTAAAAAAAAAACAAACTTTGAAAGGAAGAATACTTTTAAATTGATTTTAAAAATAGGTATATATATATATATATATATTTCATGTTAAAAACTTGATATTATAGTTTGTCTAAGCGAATCATATTGCAATTAAGAAAGACATACTAAAAAGCGTTCGTAGGCTCTTCTCTCTTCCCTGCAGGTCTGTTTCAACGTGCCATCATGATGAGTGGCTCAGCTCTAAGTCCATGGGCAGTAGCCCGTGATGCTAACTACTACGCTCAGCAGATTGCCAGAACACTAGGATGTCCAACTGACCAGCCAGCAACCCTGCTGGAATGCCTGCGAGAACGGTCTGTAGCTGATATCTTACGAGTGCAGATCACTGTACCAAAGTTTCTCACTGGTTTTGGTCCCACAGTTGATGGAATTGTTATCCAAAACGAGCCAACTGCTATGATGGAGGAACTAGCTGATGAGCATCAATTTGGCTTATTTGATCTCATGTTTGGCGTCACCAAAGTTGAGTCATACTTCTACATATCTGATAAAGATGAAAAGAATGGCATGGAGGTTGAACGCAGAGACAGACTGCTGAGAACTCTAGTAAGAAATATCTTCACCTACCATCTCCAAGAGATATTTCTTACTATAGTAAATGAATACACTGACTGGACTAAGGCAGTCCAGCACGATGTCAACACATTGGATGGAACGCTTGATGCTCTTGGAGATGCTCTCGTTGTGGCTCCGATTGTAAAATCAGCCAACTACCATTCCACGAGCCCTCGCAAATCTTTCTTCTACGTATTTAGCTATCAATCAGGCGACGGAAAATTCCCTCAAAGGCAGGGATCCATAACTGGAGAAGATATTCAATATGTGTTTGGTGCTCCTTTAGTTGGCACTTTAGGCCATTTCTCAAGGAATTACAGTCAACAAGAGGTGACTTTGTCAGAAGCTGTGATGACATACTGGGTAAATTTTGCGAGAAATGGGTAAGTTATTTACTCTATATTGTATGTTAATTTTTTTTAATATAAATTTCGTACTAGTTAATAAAAGTCAAACTAAGTTTCTAAGAAAATAATTTTTAAGAAACATTATCTAGAGAAGGGTTTCCAATGAATTCTTTAGTTTCTGATTTTTCATCTTTAAGGTATCCGACTACGTTAGGAACCATGATTTTGCAAAAGCGTGTAAATGGATAATATTTATGATATTTAGTGTCACTTAGATTAGAAAAAGTATATAAAATTGTTTTAAAGACATTTTGACAAAAAAAAATTATTTATATACAATTTTCGGCAAAAAATTAACTTAGAATAAACATTTTTTCAAATGTTTTGCTTTTGTGAAAAAAATACTTCTATTATAATAATATTTTGCCTGTATTCAGCTCAGACTTCTGTACAGAGTCTCAACTAGAATTTTTGAAATAAAGAACTTAGAAGTGGTTTTATCCATGTTTTACGACAACAGAGGGAAGAAATTTTTAGAAAAAAACACCGATAACTATTTCAATTGGTTGTAACTCTGAAAATAATGTGAATTTTTCAAACAAAAAACAAAAAAACAAAAAACAATTCAGACTCTCTGGAGAAGTCTTTACTTTATATAAGCAAAATATTATTATTTTTGAAGCATTTCTTATAAAAAGTGAACATTTTGAAGAAAGGTTATTCTAAGTTAATTTTTTGCTAAAATATTGTATTTAAATAATTTTTTTTGTCAAAATGTCCTTAAAATAATTTTATACATGTATTCTAATCTAAGTGACACTAAATATCATGAAAATTATTCATTTATGTACTTTTTTAAAAGCACGGTTCAGAACGTAGTCGGATACCTTAATCAAAATCTACTATTTGATGCACTATGTAGATTAAGTTAAAACATGATCATACCAAGCTTTAAAAGAAAAAATATGCTTCTAAATAGGCATTACACTTACTGCTTCAGTAAACAATAAACTACTTATTTGTTTGAACTTTCATGAAAAAATTTTACAAATACAGAATTTTTCATTCAATCATATCGTCCGAATATTGTTGTTACTCTATAGAGTTAGAAATTCTTGGTCTCGCATAAAACAAATATATCGAAAGAATTTTAAATTTAGTTTACATTTACATTGCATAATTTGACAAGGTATCTCTTTTTTTTAAGCATTTTAAAATATAACTGTAATACATATTTCAATGGTACTAAAATATCCTTTAAATAAAATAAACATGAATTAAACTGCTTAAAGTCAAAAGAAATTTTTCTTGTTGAATTTTCTAATCTTTTTTTAAAATTTACTATAGAACCTTAGTTAAAAATAATGCTATATACCTTAAACTTCAAGAGGAGGATCGTATTCGTAGTTGCGATTAAATTTTATGTATTCGTAAATAAAATAACGGAAAAGACTGCTCTAGTTCCTAACTGAATAAATAACTGAGAGCAACATCTCTCACAGACGGGCAAGAATCAAATGAATAAAGATAGTAGAACCATGAGTAAAAACTGTTCTTTATTTATTTTAAAAGAAGTAGCGCGCTACTGAAAAAATACTCAGAAACTCATGAAAGGTCTTTTTTTTAAAAAAAAAAAAAAGAGCACACACACAAGCGGATTAAAAATAAATTAAATCAAATTCACTCGTAAATTATTTAACAGTTGCAAGAGCAAGAATAAGCGCAAAAAGCAGTGTCTTAACCAACGCTTGCTGGAAAAATTTTATTTTGCATTCTAATTTTTACCTTTTTTTTTCTATTTAAACAACGAACTCTTACCGGTTTGTGTCATTTTCAAAAGCATTTTATCTTAATTTAAAAAAAAAAAATTCCTTTATTTTTTTTTTTTTTTTGTAATTTTCTATTTAACACCAATTAATTATTGATCTGATGAATGTTTTTCAGTTACTAATATTTAAAGCTTAAAAATTGGAAATGGAATCTTAAAGTAAAATAGTTAATGCTTTACAGTTTTCTATTACAATTGTTTTAAAATAAAATAGTTTCTATTTTTAATAATAATTTTAATATGCTATTATAAGAAATATTACAATCGGATCTCTATTTAAGGAAGTGGCTAAATCCCGAAAAAAAGTTCATTGTGTGGAAAGTTCGTTAAATAGAGATTCATCTTTCAATATGCTTTATGAACCACATAAAACTTATTTTATAAATACTATATATTATTGAAATAGCAACTATTCACACCCCTTTTTTTTGTAAAAATTACATCTATTTATTTTATGTATCTTATCCATCAAAAAGAAATCTGCAACGAAAACAAAGATAAAAAAAACATTGACCAGATATGCAATGTATTTCCAACTTTGAAAAAATAATTTTATATTAAAATTCATGAATTTTAATGATATTTTATAATTTTAAGTATAATCAGTAGTTTTAAGCCTATATTACCTCATGCATCCTTAAATTTAATTACTGGTAAAGTCTGTTAATTTTATTTTATTTTTAAATGTTTTCTCCCACTATGAGCCCCGTGTATCATTGTAATTCACCAGAAACCCTTTCCGCCATATTTTCTCCTCACTATAACCGGCGTCGAATTGTTTCAAATGATTTTATCATTTCATCATACAAAGGTTCAGATAAATTTCAAAAATAGGGAGAAAGAAATTGAACCACTAGAGAAAAAGTTCGTTAAGTAGAAAATGAACTTTGCTATTTGAAGATTATTTTACGAAGAAAATCGTAAGGTGTTCATGTGTGTGGTTCCAAGAAAAAATTCGCAAAATAAAGAAATCCGTAAAATAGAGGTTCATAAAATAGAGGTCAGATAGTAATGTTACTAGGAGAAGCTAATTATATAAATCAGCTAAATAATACCAATTATATTTTAATTATGAATTCAGAATTGTATTATGATTTTTATAAGCCATGTATATATTTCAATAATTGGGATATAATTGTGTTTCAAAACAAATGCATTTGCGCTATATATATATATATTTTAATTCTAAAAACGATAACTGTAACATGTCTTTACTTAAGGTTAGCAATTAATTATAACTCTCTTAATTACATATAAGCATTAATTATTGAGGTTTGGAAAACTAAAAATAAACAAACTTATATTTTACTCAAACATATTTTTCATTACTTTACTGAACGGTATGCAACTACTTAGTTATTATTTATTTATTTTTTGTTTTGAAAAATTCAAACAATTACCGCTTATTAGGAAATTGAGGCTTAAAACTAAGATGCGAAATATTTAATAGATCCGAATTCTTCAAGCATGTTATTTATCATATCTTAATGCATTAAAACGCAATAAGCACTTATTAATTAAAAAGATTAATCTCCTTCATGGCTGAATGAATCACAGCGGCAACGTCAAGCTGCAAGGCGATAACAGTGAAATAACCCTGATACAAAATGAAAGCAATAAATTACCAGAAGAGAAAATAATTTTTTACTATTTTTTTTTTTTTACTTTATAATCTGCACAAGTTTCTTGTCTACTTTTAGAACGTGACACAAATCAGCGGGATTTAATAAATAGCGTAATTTAATTAATTAATAGACGCCCCAAAATCGAGAGCAAGAAAGAATAAACAAGTCAAATGAAGCAAAAGGATAGAATTATGTAATTAATGGTTGATTTTTCATTCTTTCGTGAGAAATTACGTTTCTTATTTCAATAAAATCGAGAGTCCTAATGTTGCAGGAAAGGTAAAAAAATATATACGCCTTTAAATGGACTAGCAAGCCCTTGCATTATTAATATGTATCTTTAATTTTAGTAAAAAAAAATAACAACAATCAAGGATTAAAGTAGAATACGGAAGTGTTTCCTTTCGTATGCAATATTTTTTTAGGTATTATATATATATATATATATATATATGAGGGTTTTTTAAAGATTAGGATATTTATTTCTTAATAAGGATTGTAAGACTTTAGGGAAATTAGTTTTTTTTAATTAATCTAAAATATATTAAATAATTTGAGTTTGTTAAATGTATTAGTCGTTTTTTAATTTACAGATATGAGAACGGGATGTGTTAGTATATTTCTTTTTATAAGTGAAAATGTCATATTTTTCAAATAAAAAAAAGTAGCATTATAAAAATAATAAAGATTTAAGATATTTTTTTTAATGATCAGTTGCATTCTTTATTTCTCAAAATTAAACAAAAGGTTATTTAAAGCGTAATAAAATAGTTGAAACATTTCTGAGATGAAACATTTATATATATATATTTTATATAGTTTTCTTCCTGAACCAATTTCATTTAAAATATTTATCTTTTTTTCCATTTTGTTCTTCGAAAGATTGTATTATCTGAAAGAAAATGGATTAAAATTAATTAGATTAATTTAGTGGACAGGATCCAGGAGGCTGCTGGTTTACAACATGTTTGGACAGCAAATCGTTGACTTTAATATGGTGACATTATTGTAAGTTATTCTTTAAATGTGAAGTGAGAATTGGCTGAATGAGAAAAGTGCCGGATCTAATAATCTCTTTAATATGTAACTGGGGCCACAAAATGTTTTGTGTTTAATTAGTTCGATGTTAGCTCAGAAATTAGCATTAAAAACTGTATTTAAGTGGATTTTTGTAATACTGATTATATAATAAGGAAATTATGCCACAGTCACAAGGTTTCACTTTATGAGTTAAACTCTGAATGAAATTAAAACTTTAAAATAATTTTATCTTTTCTATGTACCTTTTTTTCTGCAGGGATCCTAACACCCCTCCCCCTGAAAAGCCTCAAGAGAGAGGAGGAAGGAACAGAAATAATAGAGTTAACTGGCCATCCTATGATAGCATTCATCAGAAATACATGCTGATTGGTAAGTAGATAATTTTTTTACGTTTTATAGGAATGATTTTCAAAATAGAAATTTTCTTCAATGTGTTGCTTTATAAAATGTTTAATTTCGCAACTGTGCATTATAGAATTTCTTGTAATCGTTTTCTTAAAAATTTTGATAAATAAATATTTTCCTCTTATGAACTTTTATCTTTCAATCATATAACCAAGAATTTTAGAATATTGTTGCATTTAAGTTAACTATCTTATACAGTTTAATTATTTATAAGGTATTATTGGAAGTGTGACTTTTAGAGCATTTTTTATTTAACTGGTGCATTAAGGTATAGTATAACATACATGTCATAGTCATGGGCAGGAGCGCACACAGGAATTCTTCAAAGGGGGGGGGAGTGTCCAGGGTCAAAAGTCCACTATTCTCGTATCATGCTCCAATACGCCACCCAACATATTTTTTTTTTTATTTTGTGGACTTTCGGGAACCAAAAACAGTAAAAAGTTAATTATTGAATGAATAATTAGCGTTAATTAATATAATTCATTATTAATAAACAATACTTAAGTTTTACGTACTATATACATAGGATTATAATCAATAAGAAAATCAAGGGCTTTGGGGAGATCCGAACCCAAGGACCCCCTCCCCCCGTGTGCGCCACTGGTCATGGAGCATTATGCGTTTTCCTAAATATTTCCCGTAAATATGTTTTTTTTTTGGATTTCACATATAATTAAAATGCAATATACTTCTACTGCATCCTGCATTTCTGTAAAATTAAGACAACATATTTTTATACTTTTGAGTTTGTGATTTTTTCACTGATTATATATATATATATATATATTTTAAACAACAGGACTGAAGTCAAAATTGAAAGATCATTACCATGCACATCGGCTCTCCTTCTGGTTGAATCTTTTCCCCCAACTTCATTCAACAAGCTCGGTATCTGTTTCTCCCGAGCACCATCTTCTTGATGACCACGACAACATGGAGTCGTATGACGGAGCAGTCAGACAAATGCCCTTTGATATGACTCGACCGCCATCCGATGATCCAACCAATGCACCACCATCATTAATGACTACTGATGCGAAGTCGGACAGTGAGAAGCCCAACGTGATGTCCACCATAGACCCTGAGGAAGCAGTATCTACAGAAAATAACACGCTTTCAGTCACCACAATGAATATAACCGATTCTCTATCTGTGATTTTGAGTCCAAGTCCGCTGTCGGCAGCTCTTAGTGTCACAATTGCAGTTGGAGCATCCTTACTGATTTTAAACGTGCTAGTTTTTGCTGGTATCTGTTATCAGCGGGACCGCACCAGGGCTGAAGAAAAAATGCAGAAACGACTTATCACCGTAAGTATTTCAGGTTTCGAGGCCGAGGCCTTATTTATATAATTTAACAATTTGTCTTTGTATTGATACCTGACGCAGATTAGAACTCGGTACCTTCTGATTCTTAAGCACGTAACATACCACTAGATAAAAGTGATCACTTCTGTCCGCCCTGCCTTATTTTAGATACCGCTACAATACCGTTATGAGATCAAGCATGATAGAAACATTTTTTATCGACTGAGTTATTACTTTTAAGAATAAAGTATAATGCAGTAAAAATACAGATGAGTTATTATGGAATGGTATACAATCCTTAATGTTCTACTTTAAGAATCGTTTTTATTTTACTTTAAATATATCGCTAACTGTAAACTTTAATTTCTTAAGGGAATGAAATGAATTTTAAGTAATTGCAATCAAACTAGTAAAATCATGATGAAATCAAACCTGAAATACATTATGTTAATAATACACATGATTTACATAATTCAATAAAATGTTGCCCGTATTTCATGTGACATATAAAAATGCATCAGCACGTACAGAGTTTCAATAATTTTTAACTTAAAGCACATTTTATGAGCTCATATTATCTTAATAATTAAGTACTACTTATAATGTTGCAGTTTTTCTCGAAATACTATTCCTTATTTATTGTAATGTTTGCAAAGTTACAAAGAATCACTACATATTATGAATGTCTGATTTTTTTTTTTTTTTAATTTTTTTTTAGCTAATTTATGTTTTCAAAATAAAACATCCCTATATCGTTGCACTTTTATGTACTCTAATTTAATTAGATGAGTTAAAAAATTAACGAAATAATGCAGAATATGTGTAAAGAATTTTAAATAATAATTATCAAAACAACAATATTAATGAGTTTTAATAAATAGATGTTAACAATTTCTTACAGTCATACGCGTACTTAAATAATTCAAAGCCGAAGAATTAAAATTTGATTACAATGAACACAATTTAATCTAATTTTTGTGTATGGTATCAAGACAAAATATTTTCTACGCCTTTAACTGTGTTTAAAAAATAAGGTAATCGAATTTTCATCCACAAATAAAATCCTGCTTGTATTAAAATAATTAATTATACGCAAGAAAATATTTTGCTTTGTGAAGAAATGAAATATTATCATTAGCATTAGCAGAAAAATGTACAGGGAAATGTTGAAAGCAATAAAAAATAAGAATGAGAAAAAATACAAAAGCAGTGAAACCAAATTTTATAGATTTTTCTTTTTTTCCGAAATAAATCTATTTCAGATGTTAACGAGTAACTGTAAAACTAATTGCATCGAGTTGAATAATCATCTTTTTTTTTGTTCCCGCATTGTGTGTTCAATTAAAAAAAATCATAAATAATGATAAATGATTCACTTAAAAAATACAATATTGGGATTGTCGTAAAATTATAACAGAAGCATTTTAACTTTTAAAACATTAGCGAATTATTTGCAGAATTGTTCAGTGCAGTTTTAAGTATAACTTTAACATGTGATTCCAAACTAAGTTCAAAAAGAAATTGAACTGGCTGTATTCCAACTACTTTGAAATGATCGATACGGGAGCCTGATCAAATGCTACTCTAGTTTGTATTCATTTTTCAAAACTTGACAGAATGAGATGATTTGCTCTCTCTGTTAGAGTTCTTACAGCTTTCAATTTTTCTTTTGTGTTTCATAATACAAACTTGAACCCCAGGTGATTCTTTGTTGCAAAATGTAAATGAAATAATAACGTGTTAGAAATATACAAACTCTTAAAAGTTGTATATAAATATCCTACATTTATTTCCTATTTTTCATCCTTTCAGTTATCCGTTTCTTAGCAATCAAGACATTTCATATTTGATAAATTTAAACGACTTCATATATCTGTATTCAACTAATCCAGAGTTAACTAGAAATTTAAATTTAAAATTACTATTAGAAATTTGAAGAGCTAAAGTCCAAGCTTATTAGATATATTTAATGAATAATTGAAATGCTTATTACGTATTTTTTTGATCAGAACTAATTTTACACGCGAATAAATATTTTATGATCAATTTCATTCGGCATCAAAAATCTCTCATTAAAATCTAAATTTAATTTTTTAAGTTAAATTTTATAAAAAATGCACACATTTTCTAAAGATAAGCTAAAAACTTTTACATTAAACATGTTTATGGACTTAAAATGTCACATTCTTAATTTTAACCACTTCCCTTACAAATTTGAAAAAAATTGCAAAAAATCATCACAATTTTTTTTATATTATTATTAAATACAAGGAAACGAAACAAAACAAAATATGTAGGATTTAAGTTGAATGTTTAATTTTTTACAGCCGTAAAACATTCAGTTTTAAAATTAGTTTACTAACCCGTGTTATCTCGAGCAAATGAAAAAAAAAGTTAATTATTAGTCTTTGTATGACAGTTTTTGAAACAAGAGATAACATAAAGTGATACCTGGAATTCTGTACACTGATATCTAGTCTATTTCTTACTGGCTTACCTCTGGAATCTCTTACGGGAGCACAAAGTAGACTGTCTCGTTAGATTTGATTTTTTTAGTAGCAGGAATAACATCTGGAAAATGCCTTGAGGTTAACGTGAAGGGTAAATGACTAATGCTGGGTCCTCCTGATGTTGCAGAAAACTCGTCACGATGATTTTCAGAAATTATTTTTTCAATCAGTTCCATTCTAAATTGTCTAGGTGATCGGGAACTTCCTGATTTACAGTACAAAATGTAGGCTTCGTACAGAAGCATGATTTACATTATTTTCAATATCCGCCTCTTCATAATCACTATCTGAAAAATCATCGCTCTCGCTATCTTGCATCAACGCCATTACTTTACTTTTCACACATACACACATTACGGAACTATCCTTCTTTATACATCCCTAATTGACAAGCCGACGTGTACTATACAATAGGGAAAACACGTGACCAGTCTTGCCGTAACATTCGCGAAACCATAAAAACTTTGCAAACTGCTAATCAAAACTGAATATTTCCTTTCATTTTCTCCAGGCCGAAAAAAACCGTGATAAAACCAATCGTACCGACAAATTCTGCCTCCCGTCCGAATATTCTCGGGATAATAATTAACTGCAATATATACGAACATGAGATAGCTCGAGATAATCAGGCAAGCGGTTAAAATTAATTTAATGATAGGTTAGCATAATGACAATTTTTACAGCTCTTGTTCTGTGTTTAATTACAGCAACAAAATGCTATTGATTCCCAAATGGGCGATGCTGCTGTTGCTAATGTGAAATCTGGTTCACTTCTTGCACCACCACCATCTCCAGCGTGTATCCAACCACAACAGGAAATAGCTCTTCATCCACCGCCTCCGAAATTTCTGCACCCACACAAGGTCCCACTCAAGCCATGCGTAATACCCACTCCACCCCAAATTCACCAAAGGGAGAGCTTATCTGATGTGCAAACCCTTATGCAGCAAGGTGTTACTCCTATGCCCAAGAAGTCACCAATCCATCAGTTCTCACAAAATGCCCAAGTACATTTCCCTCATAACCATCTGGAGATCAAGTTGTAAGCAGATTGTCTGTACATAACTCTTGTGATACGCATCTGATGTTGAACTTGAGATATGCGCAGGTGAGTAAAAATATATTAATCATAATTATAATTAATTATAAGACTCATACTCTCTCTCTATCTCTAAGAGCGTTAAAGTAATAGAACCTATATTTATCACAATTAAAGTATCCGACTACGTTCGGAACCGTGATTTTAAAAAAGCACATAAATGGATAATTTTCATGATATTGAGTGTCACTTAGATTAGAATACACGTATAAAATTGTTTTGTCACATTTTGACAAAAAAAAAATTATTTAAATACAATTTTTCAGCAAAAAATTAACCTAGAATAACCTTTTTTCAAAATGTTCTCCTTTTGTGAAAAATGCTTCTATTGTATTAATATTTTGCCTGTATATAGCTAAGACCTCTTTTCAGAGGCTCAACTATGATTTTTGAAACATTCACATGATTTTCAGGGTTACAACCATTTGAAATAATTATGGGCGTATTTTCTTAAAATTTCTCCCTTCTGTTTTCATAAAACATGGATAAAGCGACTTCCAAGTTATGGATTTCAAAAATTCTAGTTGAGCCTCTGTACAGAGGTCTGAGCTGAATACAGGCAAAATATTATTATAATAGAAGTATTTTTCACAAAAGGAAAACATTTGAAAAAATGTTTATTCTAAGTTAATTTTTTGCCGAAAAATTGTATATAAATAATTTTTTTTGTCACAATGCCCTTAAAACAATTTTATACATGTATTCTAATCTAAGTGACACTAAATATCATGAAAATTATCCATTTATATGCTTTTGCAAAATCGCGGTTCCTAACGTAGTCGGATACCTTAAGGTATTGTTATCGTCTAATACAGACAAAATTGGGCGCATTTGTCTTCTAAAAATATATTAAATACATGCTGATAGGGGAAAAAATAGTTAGCCACCACGATACATTGAAATATTGTTGAAATATCAATTAAAATCAAGGCAATTATACATTCAAAACAAGAATTTTAACAAATACTATGAGACAAAAACAGATTTATGATTTAGCATAAAAATAATTTAGTTGAATTTGGTGATCAAGCGAGTTTTTGAATTTGCTTTTTTTGCCTTTCTTACATGTAATGTCCCATGAAAAATGAAATACACTGGTGTGCAAAAGTTAAGAACTTAAGAAATAAACGCATTTTTGGGGGTTTTTAATAAAACTCCTAGATCGATTCAATGGAAACTAGGTTGAAAAATACTTCATTGTATTACTAAAAAGATAATAATAAAATAATTGATAGGGCTCGCTACTAACCATGATTTATGCTCATGAAAGAATAATAGCTCAAATATAATGCAGCAACATGACACGTGTAGGATATAGTATGTGATATAAATGCCTCTGACAGCAATATGCAGGTCTCAACGAGCTCTCATGTCATTTAAAAGGTTATTTCTGAGGTCTTGGGAAAATACCCAGTCCTCCAAGGTACTTCTTAACTTCGTTAGATTTCAGGGAAGGCTGCAATTGGTCTGTCAGCAGTATCCAGCAGATGTTCTAGAGGAGTGTTTCTCAACCAATCTGCGTGTCCGCGGTAGCCTAGTGGTCAAGCTATCGGATCGTGACCGGCTTCTCACGCGTTCGAGCCCAGTGACGTGAAGGGGAGCGATGCATGTTAAATTTGTCGAGTGCTCAAACGTACTCGCGTTGGTGTAGAAGTTAGGAGAGGGGAGTGCCACCTCAGGTGTCGTCCTTGTCACTTAACCGTGGTTCAAAATTACGAGGTCCATCGCCAAAAGCTCTCGTGTAGCTGAACAGTGCGACGTTAGTATTCATTCACTCAACTAATCCGCCAAAATTATTTTCTGATAGCAAAAAAAAAAATCTTTGAGAATATTAATATATTTTTCATCATAGAGAGTATGTAAATGATTTGAAATAAACTGGTCAAAAAAAATGTTTGATTTCGACAATTATATTTCTGTGAAAATTATGCCACATATACCAAAATCATGATGGTAAAACAATAAAATTGTTTACCGGTCTTTAAAATTAATTTGATTGTGAGAAGCACTGTTCTGCAGGATTCAGGACTGCAGATCTAATTGGCCACTCCATCCTTTGAATATTTACAGTCTCGAGTATTTCGGCTACTAGCCAAGCAGTGTGAATGAGCGTTACCATTCATAAAAGAATAACTAGTAGCCAACTGTCACACTGAAACGCATCACACAGAGCTCTAAAATCTCATCTCTACATCTCAAAGTAACCAAGATGTCTTCCTTCAAGATGCCCACGGGTAGCTATATGCGTCTGTCCAACACCACGCCGACCTTTACTATAACACCGCCACCTCCGTAGTCGTTAATTTCCATGATAATTAAGAGTTTCTAGCTATCTTCTTATATGTGAAAGTGTTCTGAAAGAATTTTAATCTATCAATAAGACCACTGCACCCTTATTCCACGATATTGTTACTGTCTGCACCATGTCAAATGGGCTTTCCTGTGACCTGGAGGGAGTGGAATGCAGACCATGAGTCTCTTTGTATAAGCCCCTGCTTTTTAAGTCTTTAGTATACATTTAATCTAGAAACTGAAGTGCTAGAAACAGCGGAGACCCCCTTTTTCAAGTTGAGTAGGTGTCACCTTTATTATGCCTGGCGGTTAAAGCCAAGTAGGAATCATCGTGGCTTGCAGTAATCCTTGTGTACCGTCCTGTAACTGGTTTATTGGTTGTTTTCCAGAATTGGTTGCATAATCTGGAAACCACATTTTGGGACACATTGAACCATCTTGCTACTTCCATTTGAATTTGGCTCGTCTTTAATTTACCAACTGCTGTCCATCGTAATCCATCATCAAGACTTTGTCATTGTGCCATTGTTCACAAAAGTTTCAAAAAAAAAAAAAAATTACTACGCGAGCATAAGTAAAACTGCAAAAAATAGTGTTTGCACTAACCGTCTTACTAGTTTTCTTAATTTGCGTAAAGTAAGAAATGTAGAGTTCAAGTTTAATAGAATAATGCGTCTGTGGTAGTCTAGTGGGTTTGGTGACGAACTCGCTGCTGAAGGGCCACGGGTTCGAATTATGGTGCCACTGAATACCCACCATGTAGAGGTGGCCGATGCACTTTGAATCTGTCGAGGCTCAATGTCCTCCCATTGGTGTTGTGGGATAGTTAAGAGAAGGAGAGGCCAGCTCTGGTGTCCTCCGCATCACTTGACTGAAGCTCAAAATTACGAGGTTCATAGGCAATAGTCCTTGTGTTGCTTTACAGAGTGACTTTGAAATGACTAATTTTATTAGATAATATGTTTAAAAATTGGATTTGATTGGAAAAGCATCCTTTGTTTTTATCAACTTTCCTTATATACAATTCATTACATTTTGAAAAATCTACAAAAATGTCTGTTCGTTAACTTGCACTTAACACATGATTATTATCATTACATTGATTTCAGTTATCTTCTATAAGAGAAATTTGCTCCCTTCTCTACCCTATACTTGTGCCCTTATCTACCCTATATATATATATGGTACTCTATACTATATTTAAATGAAACTATTTGTTTTATTTATTTACAAACCAGCTGGTATTCCCGTTCTTCGCACGGGTGAATTGAAAAATTAAACAATACAGACTGAAGGATAAAGGAGTTTTTAATGAGTTAATTTTACGGGAATCGTAAATTAAACAGAAAGAAGCTTTTTGCATATCTCAGCTGAATAAAAAACCATGTTTGCTTAATTTTAAGTCTGTAGATATAACAGCTGATAAAAAAGATTTTTTTTAAATGTATAACGCCCGTAATGTGAAATAAGTTAATGTTAAATCTCTATATACAATATTGAATTTATTGAACAATCTCTCTATATAGAATTCTCAATTTAATGAACAATCTCTCTATATGCAATATTAAATTTAATGAACAGTCTCTCTACATACAATATTAAATTTACTGAACTATCTCTCTATATACAATAGTCGGTTCAAAAGAGGTCTAAAAAACAGTAGGGTGAAACGAATCTGCAAGCGGGGGGGGAGGAGAGGAATGCATGACCTTTGACACTGTCAATTGAAATAAATGATCCCTATTTGAAATGGATATTGTTCACCATTTCATTGGTTTTAATTTTATTTTCGCGGAACCCTAATTTTTTTCTATAATAAAAGCAACCTAAGTTATTTCTTATAACATTATATATCTGCCAGTGAAAGTTTCGTCAATATGAGAGATTAGCCGGAACAGACAGCCAGCCCTTTTTTTTCAGACAGACAAAAATTTTAAAAATTTATTTTTTTATATAAGGACCTTATATACTTTTAAATGCATTTAGTAAAAAGCTGTTAATTTCAAATTACAAACAGACACTTCATTTTTATTTATATGTATAGATATCTTTTAAATATAAGAAACACTGCATTGCTGTAATTTTAAGCGAAAAAAAATCCCTTTATGTAACACACACATATTTTGTAGGAAACTTTCTGTAAGACATTGTTTCAAAATCTCATACCGAATCCAGTTTTACTTGTTTAATGTAACTATTATCTCCAGAATCTACCCTAAATTACTTCAGTTTATCACGCCAAAATTTTAGATGACAAGATTTGTCTTCCTCATCCAAAATATCATCTACCTAAATTACAGTGTGTTTTCGCGACTGTTCCAGCAAAGAGAGAGCATAGTAAATCTCTTCTTAATTTCCCCCTTTCTCGTTAAATCGTTTCTCGTCATTTTTCCAAACTCTACTTTCAACTATCTCCAACCTCACTTAACGTTTCCTCAAGTCATGCAATTATGGGAAAAACGAAATTTTTTTACTGAAAAATTTTGTAGTGAGATAAAATGGACTATACAGAAAAAGAATTATATTGTTATACTAATACTTAAAAAAGAACATACCACCAAGTATCACAGTAGAATATTTGTAATTAGTAATAGAAAAACCGAAGTAGAGGGTAGGGACATATATCTATGTACAATGTAACGATGTGATAGTATTAATTTTGTGAATTGTGATTGGGGCAGTAAAAAGCTTCTTGATACTGATCATATCGTGGTTTATTTAGTTTTAAAAACAGGAGGGTTATTTTGAGCGTGCGCTTCGCTCAAGAGCAAAATTACAAGAAAGAGAAGCATTCGTTTTTAAGATTTAAGTACTCAAAGAAAAACGGTGGAAAATGTAACAAAGAAATGACCACGTGTTCAAATGAAGGGAAACATAAGCTGTTTTTAGAAATTTCATCAATGATTTCGGGGAAAATTTAACACGCTTTGTAAGGAACGTAAAAGCTGTAATGGTATTCTCTTACCAAAAATCCCGAATTAATCAGTCAAAAATTAAGGTCTAATCCTTTTAATGTGGAATCCTGAATAAACCTGGCAAAATATATACTTTAATGTTTAGATGCTATATGTAACTTAAAATTCTAATATATCATTTCTTTTTTAATCATTCTTCAAAACACGTCTCATTTCATTTAGGATTTAAATATTAAAGTCTATATTTTGTACACACACACACACACACACACACACACATATATATATATATAGGCCAATTCTCTACTAACAAGAGATCACATCCAAACAATAACATTCGACAAACACATAGACAGCAGGAAAATCACACAATGAAGGACAAAAGAGTAATCGAGATAATAAATATAAAATGGATGTTGCAGTGCTATGAACATTGTTATATATATAACAATGAGTGATCAAAAGAAAAATGCCTTTTAATAATATATTAAAGCTGAATTGAGGATTAAATAATAGTAATAAGAAAAACTTATAGTAGGTCTTTCGGAAGTAGATATGTGGCTGCGGTAATCTAGTAGTCTAGCTAATAGACTAATGGCAGGCGTGTCATGAGTTCGAGCCTAGTACTGCTGAAGACCCACGGTGTAGGGGGGGGCATGCACGTTAAATTTTTTGTTGATCAAACGTCCTCCCTTTGGTGTTTGGGGGCCAGCCCAGGTGTCGTCATCATCGCTTGACCAATGGTTCAAAAATAAGAGGTCCGTCGGAAAAGCCCGAAAGTAGTTGAATAGTGCGACGTTAATATTCACTCACTCGGAAGTAGATTTAAGATTGCCTTATTAACGTCAATAATATTGCACGATACTGAGTCAAAAAATATTTTTCGAGTGATAAATTCTATTGGCGCATTTTGTTGGAGAGTGAACTTGAATGAACGTCACTCTCGGGGTCTGCAGGAGTGTTTGGCGCCGCTTGGGCGAAGTTGGCGATTGCGCCATTAAAATTCAAACTCAGACTCGGGGTCTGCAGCGGTATTTTTTGTATTTAGTCAGAAATCCTGCATGGATAAGGTCGTTCGGGACATACACATCCCTAAAAAGAAAAGGAGGGATGTTCCTCTCTCCCCCCGCTATTCCGAAACAACAGGAAACACTGGAGTTTGCCCCCCCCATCACTAAGCCTCAAAAGTAAAGTTCCTAGCTTCATTCTAAGTGCC
>BMAV01024590.1:1015219-1029608 GCA_019973955.1 Trichonephila inaurata madagascariensis
CTACAACATGATTTTAACCATTTAAGTACCACCGACGAATATATATACGTCTCGCTCAACCCGTGCATTAAATGCCCCGGACGTATATATACGTCTTTCCGAAGTACGATCTTTTCTGTGTACTTTTATCCATAAAATTATTCCGAAGGCTTTGGAATGCAATAAAAGGAACTTGACAGTGTTTGCGAAGGATTTACTTATACCAGAGGATTTCCTTATTTATTCCTTTTCTTCCCCCCAACGTGGAAAACGGAGGCATTGCGGATCGAATCGCGTAACTTTTAATCGGCAGTGAAAGAATTATCTATAAAACGTACAAATTATCAAGATAAGTGTTAATTTTTGTATATAACTTTATATGTGACAAACCCATGGAGTTATTGGTAATTATTGTATTTGTTCTTGACTTGTGTGGTATTGTTAAATTAATTCTAAAATACATTGTGCTGTAATGATACATTTACAAGTATACTTTATCAGTGTAAATGTTTATTTTATTTTGTCAGAATGTATTTTGTTTCCTTTCAGTAAATTAATATTTTTTTTCTAAATAATCTTTTGTTTTCGACAATTCAATATGCTCGAGCCCCCCTTGTAGAGTCACATGCCCCCCAAGGGGTTTGAGAAACACTGCCTTACGACAAAAATTAGCTTTTCTTACATTATTTTTTTCATCGCTTCGTGCTTACTTTCTTTCATATGCGAAGAATTTGAAACAAATATATTTGAGTGACATGATAACTTTGTTTTACATGACTTATTTTATATGGTACGATTGCGTTTAAAAGAAAAATCAGAATGTTTCTTTATCTTGATTTTAGTACTTTATTCCTATAATCACATGTGCATAGATTTGACATGAACGCTAGGGATATACTTTATTGGTGTAAAGAAACAATTTAATGCCCTGGAAAATTGCGGAATCGTGTAATTTTTCAATTTCCATGCTATCTTTAAAATGCTTGGATGTCTGCCAGTCACCCGAGAAAAGTGGTTTAGACGGAGGGAAAACTCCTCTTTTTACTCTCTATCTTTCGCTCCTCTTCAGATTTAAATTCATCTGTTTTAGCATGGAAAGATATTAAATCTTTCAAGCAGAATACAAATGGAAACAGTTTAAGCAATTGGAGACGGGGTCATTGAGATTTTTATATTTCAGTAAAAACTAACGATATAGTAAAAACTTATAAAAATAATATTTTAGGGTGCATATATATATATACTTTCTTTACATTGGAATATTCAGAGCTAGAATTTTGTATTGGTATATGCAATTTTTTGTTATACTATTCTGATTTTTTGTTTAATTAAATTAATTTGTTAAGCAAAAAAAAAAAAATCTCATGGATAGGGAAACATTAACAACAATGATTTTAAGTGAAACACACACACACACACACACATATATTTAGTTTCCCTGAAAAAACGTCGAATCAATTAAAAGTTACTTTATCTACTTCATGATTTGTAAAAAATGAGAGGAGTACAAATTTTTAAGACTGATGTCGAACTAAAAAAGTGTGCCAATAAAAAGATTTAGTTAAAATGGTAAAAGATTAACTAATATTAATATAATTTTGGTCTTTGTCTTGTTCAATGAAGTTTAAAGTGACAGAAGTCATTTTAAATTATGAAAAGAAATCTCAATTGAAAGAAGATAGTAGCTTAATTTTATAATACAATATATTAAATTTTAATTGGATTAAATCAACATCAGAGTGACATAATAAGCTATAAAAGAAATTTTTGAAAAAAAAAAATTTAAGATCTTGTGTCTTGATAAGGACACCATGTGACCCACCACAAGATTGCTCTAAATATGTTTGTGACTATTCTAAATGGAATTTATATTCAAAATTTGTGTTCATATTTTTTCACGTGTTGGAATATTATTACTGAATAAATAGAAATTATAAACAGTTTTTGAACTGTAACTCTTCAAAAAAAAAATAGATTATAAGAGGTTCATTTAAACACACACAGATAACTATCTCTAGTGGATTCTAGATAAGATAATTTATTATAGAATAAAAGTCATATGAATGATTAAAATAATTATCCCTTGTAGAAAATCATTCGTTCATTCATTAAAAGTCGTTCGTCGTTCATTAAAGGCTATCTAAAATGTACTTTGAAAATTGGACTTAATCACAAATAGATCAGTTTCACTTTCTGATTAGAGATATGACCACCTTTTGCGGGATAATGCCTTGAGCATAAAAATGGAATAATTCTGAGTGATTGGCAAACCTAAATTTCCGGCTATCAGGTTGTTGCATTAGTAATAAGCTTGGAATCCTTACCCTTCACTAGGCGGAAAAATTGAAAGGGGAGATCTCCTGCAAACCATTCTACCGTAAAACTGGCCTAATGCATAATCCATGTCGTGCACACTCATAAGACGACTCAAGTGAAGATAATTTTGAGATCTTTTTCCCTACTTCTTTCGAGATGTTTTGCTGTATGAACATAAGTGTTGTTTTTGTTGAATAATGATCTCAATAGCAATATTGAAGAACATTTAATTTTCAAATTAATATGTTTCTCTCTCTAATGAATGTAGCTAAAATGAAGTAATCATTATCTGAATCTTCTAAAATGTATTATTATTTTTCTTTATCTTAAAGATTAGTTTTCTAACTTATTTCACTAGACATCTGATGGGTAAGAAAAAATAATCAGTAATAATATATGATTGTTAGATAAATCAATACTGTATGTGTGTTACCATTTAGATACATCTATAGTATAACACAATGTACCATCGTAACCAATTTATAGATGTGATACGACTTAATAAGTTGAAGAAAATCAGCAGAAAATAAGTTGTGACTAATATAATTTGTAACTAATTTAATTTTAATTAAAAAACTCAAAATTAATTGTTTTTCTGTTAATTATAATGTTCAGGAAACGGCATTCTGAACAAAAAATATTCTGGTGTGCAAAAATTTAAAAAAAAAATACGATTCCGTTAATTTTTTGAAAACTACTCCCACGAATCAAGTGAAATTTAATATAAAAGTAATTAAAGGTATTAATTAAAAGACAATGTTTTATCCTCATGATAGCTTGACAGTACAAAAATGACACTTATGGAGGTTTTAATATAGGATATAATTGCCTCTGAAAGAGACAACAATGCATAGCTCTCAATGAGCTCTAATGCCGTTTACGAAGCTTTGGGGGAAAAAATTCTTTTCTCCTCCATGGCATTTCTTAATTTCATGGTTTTCCGAGAAGGAGTTGACGAGCTGCAACTGATCTGCTACGAGCATTATATAGACATACTGTTTCTCCATCAATTAAATACTCTCAGTTCTGAGGTATTTGTCTACCAGACAAGCCTTGTGTGGGTGAGTGTTGCTGTTCATAAAAATGAACTGGGTGCCTATTGGGCCTCTATAAAACCTCACACAAGAATTTATGAACTCATCCCTCTATGTCAGAGCTATATATATATCAATGGGCCACCCTAAAAAACGTTTAACTTTATGGACCCGTTTAATATCCCGCCAGCCTAGACTATAACACCAACTCCATAGTCATCCACTTCCAACTCCATATTCATCCATGGTGGAGGGTTCCTGGTTCTCTCAGTATGACATATTGAAAATGAGTGTTCAGACTGATCACTACTCATTAGTGAAGAGAACACACACACAAAATGTGCGTTTGTTTTCATGGATATTGCTGTGACATGTCGGGGGAGGATATCCTTGTGGGACCTGGAATGTGAAAAGGTGTAGACCAGGGGTGCTCAACCTTTTATCCTGCCGGGCCGTATACACATGCTAGGTATTTCACGCGGGCCGCATACACATGACAGTTATTTCATGCGGGCCGCAACATGCGGATATTGGAAAAAAACACACTATAAGACCAAAGCAACATTAACAAGTAAAATTGATCAAAATATTAACACTCATTTTTTGGCTTTTATTTTAATACTTTATTAACTTTTCTATCAAACACACAAACAAAAATATTTATTTTTATGAATTTTTACTCAGTTTAGGGGTAATTTCTGTTTTTATTATTTTTTTTCATCTATGACCAAGCTTCTTGCTTACATTCTACTATTAAAAAATAAATTGATACATTTGATTGCTTGATTGAGAGAATATCTTGTTAAATGTTTTGTACATTGTTCTCCAATAATTGAATTTCTTAGTGCAATGGGCCGTGACAAGGCCACTTAAAAAAAGCTGGAGGGCCACATGTGGCCCGCGGGCCGCAGGTTGAGTATCACTGGTGTAGACCTTTGTTCTTCCGGCAAAAAATCCTGGCTTGTTAACATGCATGTGGGAAACTTACGTATTTGGCAGTCTGTCGCTAGAGTACATGTCACGTAAAAGTATTCGCTAAGTATATTTGACCTGAATAGCGGGTATTGCATAGGTTGAAAAGTAAAGAAAAATAAGTTTTGTTGAGAAAAATCTAGTTGAGAGCTGTCATCTCATTGTGCCTTGCAGTTAAGGTCAAACAGAAATCATCTTGCTTGGGGTGGTTCTTTGGACGTCATTAAACTGGTCTTCTGGTTATTGTTACGGGCTCCTGGAAAGAGTTAATAACATGAAAAGCACATTTTGGGACACACTGAGCCTTTTCGCTTCCTCCTCTCGGGATTGGCATATCTCCAGTCTCTAAACTACTTTCTTAAGAACCCACAATTCAGGCATTATTTTTGTGGCATTATACTACTTAAAAGCTGTTAAAGTAATGTGTCTCTTAAGAATCAATAGTAAAAATGAAATCGTACTAAGCATCTGCCTTATAATTTTCCAAAACTAAGAATTAAGGTATCAAATATTATTTAATAGCTAAGAAAATTATTTTTTATTTGTTATGTTTAAAAAGTTCAGCTAAAAACGGTCCAACAGTTTTCGATAGATCTGCAAAAATTTGTGTGTTCCTTATCTTTTATACACCAATGGGACTAACCAATCATTCACAAGTGCTAAATCAAAATTAAATTCACATATTTCATTTTTTTAAGTTGCAAAACTAATTTCGATAAAGTGAAGAATATAAATATTCATATCATCAAAATGTTACAGTATCAATTTCTTTTTGATACATATTTTAAACTTAGTGCAGGAAAATCTAAAAATGAAAAAAAGTGTGCTGGTGAATGATGAACTTTCAATTCATTTAAATAAATAAAGTGCTATTATATATTGTTGCATTTGTTCAAAATATAACATAAATTCGAAAATCTGAGTTAAGTGTTTTGAAAAAAAGACTCTATAATCGAAACAATATTGCAAGAGTATAAGGCAAAAAACTATTTTAATAAGTACATTTATGATAATTATAGATTTGTTCATTTTATGTTAATCGCCCAAAAAGAATGCAATATTTGAAATCAAATAGTAATGAAGCGAAAATAAAGTGAAAAGTGCATACAGACACACACTCACTAATATAAGTAAAGTGAATATATATACTTATGCGCACCCCAAATATGTTGCTTTCCGTTCAATGAAACAGTGCTTGTGGGAAAAGGAGTTTTACAGAGTTAATACTCTTCCCCCTGCGTTAGCTTGAATAAGATCATGGTAAACATAGAAGCTGTGACTAGGGTTACTAGATTGGTGACATTGCTGTACTTGGCGAAATCGCTCTTACCTTGAAAAATTAGGTGAAAGGTTAAATTGGTAAGGAGCCTTCGAGAAGTCACTGGCATCAAGCCTTTTAGAAATTTCCACGAGGCTATAGAAAGGTCAGATGAGTTCAGAAGTCATTGAGTCGAGTTCAAAATCTGCATGTTTGTTGTCTGCGATAAGACAGATACTTTATCAGTTTGAGTTTCTGCTAATGAAAATGTTCTACTTATCCCTTTCTGAAGTGCTGTAAAGATTGTTTAAAATGAGTGCGTTTTTCCATGACTGTAAATAAACTGTTTTAATATTTATTTGTGTATATACGTCGCTTTGCCTTGGTGTTATCGTTTGTTTGTCCTTGTCCTTTAATAAATTTGTTACACTTTAATTAATTGAAGTCATAGGCTGCTTTACACCCACGTGAATTTGCAACAATACATACTTTACTACACTGGGCTTAAAAAATGGTTATTTCATTTTACTATTCATTATTGTATACTGCGTGAAAATCGGTAAATAGATAAAAGCAGCACCAATGAATAGACAGTGTTTATTCTTACATAATACAGTAATATAGAAAGCTGTAAATTTTGGTTATAAGAAGATAACAGGGACAGCGGTGCAAAGGATACCACATCATGGAACACAGTAAATTAGCATTAAAGTTTGTGAGAGGGAGGGGTGACTATTCACTTTGAGCTGTCACAGGTTGTCTTTCGACCATTGTGGTGCAATTTCTTAGATGTGCTCCATGAGTGAAAGATCAGAAGACACCGATTTTAGGAAAACACTGAGAAAATTTAAGTAACTTCTCGCTAATGCGTGTAGTATGTGTAAGCGTCTTGTAAGAAAATATCATCGGATAACCCTGATGGAGAGGTAATACTAGCTTTCATATTGTCACCAATGCAGACTAGGGTCGATAAGCTACAATAAAAGCAATGTTGCTCCAAACTATGATGCTTCATTATCTTTTAGTGTGGAACTCTGCAGTTACAGTTTTACTAGTTAGATTTGATTTTCTTATTGTCACTTTCTAAATCAATGCAAGAGCTACTGGTGGTGGACCTCGTAATTTTGAACTTCGTTTAACTGTCAAGTATGACTCCCGAACATGAACATAATTCATAGGAGATAAATATCTATACCTTTCCTTTATGTGCGCAAGTTTACCATACCATTGCAAGGGGGAGCTTCGATGGCATTGCTTCAATAGAAATTCTATTAAACAACAACTAATAACCGGAGTGCAACGGGAAAATATTGGTTCTGGTCAATATAGGAGAATTCAGACTGTCTTACACATTGTTTAATAACTCAATGGGAAGTGAACTAAAAGGAGTTTCAATGCTTGTTTACATATGCGTACTTTTATGTATGATGATGTATCTCTGATCACACTCAAATCCCTTGAATGGGTCCTATTCTGTTTTTCAAATTATCTTTTCACAACCTATGCATTCTTGGATGCATATAGGTGGTTGTCCACTGCAACATAAATAAGTAATCCACAATTTTAATTTTGATCTCGTACCCTTGTATGATCGTCTATCTGGTGAAATTACCTGTATTGGTGGAAATTTGGTGTCTCTGAAAAATATGTTTGCTTTTCGACGATTAGCGATACGCTAATTTCAAAAGACAACAAACATGAAGCGACTGCTACAGAATCTTCTATTTCCGTTCCTTACATTGTGTAAGAAATCGGCGTATTCCGATGGTTTTCACAAGTCGATAAAGCATGCTTACTTTACGTTTTGCAACATTTTCTGTGGTCTCTCCCTCTTAGCACTTCATTCTCACTATCACGCAACGTGTAGCGAATAGAAGAATTTTTTTCCAACAGGAAAGGAACATTCCGCTTCATATTAACTGTATAACAATGGTTTTATCACATGTTGTTATCTATTAGCATTAATTTCCGGGGCCATCACTTCATTAGATCATCAGTTGCCGGAAGTCTAAGAATATTAGTGTAATAGCCTTTCGAAAACTGGATGAATAAATCCCAATAAAAATTGTAGTTAGCTTTCTAGCAAATATTTTATGAGAGAAAACAGGGTAGGTCAACACGTGATCATTTTTAAAACAATTCATTGTAGGTTTTTTTAAACAAAGATTATTGTAAATAAGTAAATTAAGTTACATAAACAAAACAAAGATAATTGCTATATATTTTTTATGTTTTTCTAATATAAAAAATTGGCAAATGAATCAGCATAATGAGTAGAGCATATTTTAATCTTAAAGCATTTTCTATATTATTTCAATCAATATTCGAAAAGGAAAATTGGAAAAGATTAAATTATAATTTTGAGAATATAATTAACTTTTCTCTCTGTATTTTAACTTAAGAAACATTTGTATCACTTCGCTTCACTAATTAGAAAGAAATTGAAAATGTGTTCACATTTTTCTGTTATAAAATTAAACACAACTGTTTTTTCTCATTTATTTATCAAAAAGCATTGTTGAAACAAAATACTCGAAATATTTTATTATTGGATAATACTATAAACACGTTGGAGCTACATTTCTACATAAAAAATTCAATATATTAATTTATGAGACAAAACTATTCAGTTTATGTTAAATATAAGGAAATTATTTTTTGAGTTTCTTTTCCTTTTAGATGATTTGCTACATTGAAATTTTTATGAGTCTACTTTTGAATTCGATTTGGAGGTAAATATGAAGAAAAGAAACAAATTCAAACAAATATATTCCTGCAGAAAAAAATAATGCAAAACAGCAGAAAAAATTTGGAATAACATAAAACTGTTATATTTTCTTACGTATGAGATGCATATTTTGTTTGGACGCAGAAAAATATTTCTCAGCATCAGTGAAAGAATACTTCTTTTTTGTCTTTTTTAAAAGATAACAAGATTTATTAATTATTGAGAAATCTTCCGTATTGCTTGGTAATACGAATTTACTTTTAAGAATTAATATGAAAAGAAACAGAAAAAATTACGCTACATTTTCTGTCTCATAAATACGAAATAAATATTCTTTAAATAACTATGTAATAGCGTATTTTTTACTTTTATATTTGTACCTATAAGAAAAAATAATGCATTCTAGAAAAACATGATCCCTTAAAAGAAAGGATATGCAGAAATTTTTGGATATACCGCCTCTATATTTCCCTAGAGTAAGAGAACAGCATAAAATGAAATGCTATGCAGCATGTAAAAATATTACAGTGTGTTTAATATTTTTTCCTACATGAGATAAACGTAATATTTATTCTTGTTCTATTTACATAAATTCGATTGTCATTGTAAACGCACGCCATGAAAATGATAATTTCCCGAGTAACGCTGGAGGAATTTAATATTCATGTTCATTAAGTACCATTTCAAAAAAACATTGTTCTCAACATTTCTTGAGATTTGCTATGCATTCTGATTCTCTGTTGTGAAAATTTCATACGTATTTTATTTTAAATTTTTTAAGGCATTGAATATGAATAAAAAAAGTCAACAATTCATTTTAGATGGAAATTAGATAAAGACTTGGAAAAACATTTTTTGTGAAACGATTCGCTTTCATTTCAAGTATTACAATTAATGAGAGATTTTTTTTTTCTTTCAACCTCAAATGTTTTATGTAATACGTTTAACAACCTTCTGTTGTATCCTCTTGTGGTTTCTATTCTAAAAGGCTGCAATTTTATTTTCTGTTTTAAACTTTATATATCATTTCTCGATTGGAAGCCGAAGAAGTGAGTAAAAAAGAGTTTTCTTGCTGATTCGAGTTTAAAAAACAGGCAAAAATGTGATCGAAAGTACAGTTGGGATTAGATTGAGTTAGGCAGGAGGAAAAATGGTTTTTTCCTCTCTTTTTTCAAATAAAAAAGGAAAAAAAAAGAAAATATTTTGAGTGTGTACAAAGAAAGTCATCAGAAAAAAAAAAGCTACCGCTGTGTGTTGAAAATTTTGCCAAACCAACAAAAATGAAAAAGTTAAAAATAATTGAACAAAAATAGCGAAAAGTGAAGAAGTTGGAAACACGTTTAACGCCCTATCATTCAAACAGAAACGAAAAATGAAGTAACTTCGAGAGTTATGAAATTGGTTTCGGATAATACCCAGAATTACTTTTCTATTTCGCTTCAATTCTCGGAACAAAAGATAACACTATTTATTACTTGTCAGATATGAAAATAACGGAAGAGAGTCATTATTTCACATTCATTTCATAAAATTGCTTTGGTTATTTTACGAAATGATTTCACAAAAACATTTTCTATTCTCAATTGATCTTTGTTATTCAGCATGATGTATACATAACAGATTTTCTTTTGATAATTATTGATAGAAACTGATCTTAAGAAACTTTACCCAATTTTCTCCTTCTTCAGAGTTTATTACTACTTCATTATATGCTTTTAGAAAAACTAAGTACAAATAAATTTAATTTATATTTATCTACAACGTGTTTCTTTTGATAGATGTAAAGTCAAATGAGAATAGTAATTTATTTCAAAATATACACCAATTATTTCAGCCTTGGCCTTCAGAGTTTATTATAAAAACCTAACAAATAATATAAAAAAAAATAAGTCAATTCCTACTTAGGTCAACAAAGCAAAATTTTTATTTTAGTTACTTTTTATTAAATACGGGCAATTAATATAAATATGCATATGCATATATATATATTTATGACAGAATCACACAATATTAGGTGGCAAAATAGAAAGCGATTTTTCTTTTTTCTTTCTATATGTGGTGTTGGACTATTTTTTTTTGTGTTACTATTTATTCATTCATTAAATTTAATTATTCTAATAAAATAGTACAGTGACAAAAAAATCCCATTCTCACAAATTAGGCCATCCCAGGTGGGATTCGAACCCACGACCTTTGGATTAGAAGTCCAACGCGCTATTCATTGCGCTACTGTGACAAAACAAATGTTTTTCCTTACTACATTTGCTGTTGGACTATTAATTTTGTTTGTTACTATTTATTCATTTTTTAGTTTAATTATGAATTAATATTTGAAAAGACAGTATTAACATCTAGTGTCATCCAATACATGTTTAAAAAATGTATTTGAACTTGAATGGATGAATAGAAAGTATTTTATTAACGACTGAAAATTTGAACAAGATTTATATATACACAGGGAGAGAGAGTGAACTAATAGTAGAGAAACTGAATAACGAGAAATATATGAAATCTACATAAACTTGAATTTATTAATATTTAAAGTCAATAACAATTTTAGTATTGTTTTGATCAAAATCCTTACATTAAATTTATTTTTATCGTTATAATATGGATATAATGAAATAATTTCTATCGTCCTTATGGGAAATAATTTCACAAAATTATACCTTCTAAGCATTCTTGAGTTGTTTATGATAAACGTTTCCTTTCAATTTAACCTAGGATTTTATTTTGAAGCTCTCGACTTTAATGAAAACGAAGAATATCCGTACTCTGTAGAGTATTTGACACAACTTTCGGGACGACTGCTATAAAGAAGATTCCGGTAAATTGTAGGCTCACAAACATTTTCTCTAGAAGCGAATATCATTTCCTCGGTGAATTATGAAACAGTTTCTCTGATGTTGTGCGGCTTACGCGAGATGCAAGTTTTGCCATTCACATTAACATTTCGAACATTTGTAAGACCCAAGAAGAACATTTTAAGAGAATGCAAACTACCTTCAAAATATTTTGAAACATTCTTATAAATCATAGCCCTTTAAATGTTAGAAAGTATATTCTAGAAAATAATTTCACTCTCATCCACCTATATGAAGATACCAGTATGCACGAAATAAGACTAAAAACAAATTTTATCAATTTATAAGCTTCATTAGTTTGAAAGTAATACATTTTTTTATGTTTTAAGCAACCTTTATATATTGTTATTTCTCCAAATTAAGAAATCATTTGTATAGTTGAAACTAAATAAATCTTATAAATAATAAATGTTTCTTCAAGAAAACTAGGGGTGGGGGAGATACCCCTTCCATTGTACAAACTATACGCCTGTTCATACACATTCCTCAACTTGTACATCATTACATGTATTATGTTGTTCTATTTTTATTTGTTCTTTTTTTCGCAATTTGTTCTTGGTGTGTGTGCTCCTCTTCAGTTAAATTCATCACACACACACACTGAAACTTCTTAGTTTAACATTTCAGGGATAAAGACCACATATTTTGATAAAAATGCAGTTCTTGCAACTTCTTGAGAAGTTGAGTATTTAATGACGTTAATTGTTAATAATTATTCGTATGCTTTTCTTCACACGCAACGATTCCAGTCCATTCAATCATTGAGATATTTTTCTGCGAGAGTTTGCAATAATGTTCTATCGTAATCATATTGGTGACATTGAATGAAACGAAGCACGTGTTTGCCAGTTCAGTGCTTACGACTCATAAAAAAATCAGGGTTGCCAATTTGATGAGTTATCTTGAAATTTGGCATTGTTGCGATAGTACGTAATGAATTTATTATAGCATGGCGAAAATGTTTTTTTTTATATATAAAGAAATTAAAAGCTGATTTTTTTTTGTCAAAATAATTTTAACTTTATGAAATGTTACACTCATTACCAGTGGAACATAAATACTACTTTCATGGGAGGGGTTATATAATAAATAAATGTAGATGAAAGCACTAATTGTAAATTTTATGCTAAAAATTAAAAATTTTTTGGTCTATGGGAGAGGTTTGATCTCCCAAACTCCACCCTTGTTCACACTACTGCTCAGAACGCTGTTTTCTCTGCAAAAGATATTATTTACAATAGCTTTTGATACAAACATATCTCATAATTTTTGTACTCATAAAAACTTCATATACATGATGTGTTCAAAGTTAAAATATGAAAATTACAAGCAGCTTACATCAAAAATTAAAAATATTCAGCAGAACATCATGAAATTGGAAGAATGGTAAAAAAGATGACTGGAATTTTATATAAAAAAACAGCCTTAAAAATTAACACTATATAGAGCTATGTAAGATGAAATAGAAGTATTTGCAAATGTAATCATAGTAGCCAAGTGCAGGCTCAGCAAATCACAGGCTATAACACTGCGATAAGTGAATCGAAGACATACCAGTTCCCATGCCAAGGAAAATGATGTTGACTATGTAGATGCATGCTGTACTGGTGAAATTGTTTTCCAAAAAGAAGGCTCGGTTATATAAGCTTTAAGGAAACTTTGGTTCTATAGAAACCATTGTAAAATGGCCTTTCACCAATCAAAGACTAAAAAGAAAGGATTTATAAATTTGAAACAAGGAAGCCAATAGTCGCATATCTAGGAAAATGTTAAAGATCTGTTACAGCACAGGTCGTGATACAAGTGAACGGAAACAGAATGGCACGTTTCATAAGCAGCATAGGAGGGTGGCTCATTGCGCAATCTGTTAAACTGTTATCTCATGACATTTTTCACGATATTCTTCAAGAGATATCACACAAGTACTCCTATAAAATGTTGCTAAAGCAGCAACTCTCACCACATAATATTGATCGATTTGAAGCGTTAACGTTATAATTTCATGCATGCTTTTTTTTTCTCTCGTCAACATATTAACTATGTTCATACAAGACGAGACTAATAAGATATTTTGCTTTTGCCATACCTTGTAAAGGTATTATACGTCATCTAGTGGATATTTCAAAAACAAACCTTTTAATAGCAAAAAAATTTCCATCTCATTATACAATTGTCCAAATTTCATGAAGTACTGCAGAATACCTTTTGCTCTACACTCTTCTAGAAAATTTCTAGCTTAATTATGGATACAAATATCTATTTCAAAGATATCTGGGGAAAATGTAGACAAATAGAGATGACAGAAAGAAGTAGCTTATGTTTGGGAATGTGGGTAAGGAAATATGGCATGCAAGTGCTAGCACATAAATAAGTATTAACATCAGATAAGTGAAAAAAGACAGGTAAATTCGAAGGAAATAAAAAATTTAAGGGTCAAACTTTTAATAATAAATGCTTGAAAGAGCTACCATCAACCGCAATATAAGAATCACAGTAGCTGTGCATAGATTAGCTTTAATAGGCAAACATTTCAGGCATGGCATGCTCATTTCCAGCAGTCCTACTACCAGATATTCATAAAAACGTATAGAAGTTTTGTTGACCATATACTCACTTCGACCGCAGAAGAAATCAAAGCCCGTTCAATCTGGGGAGCGTGATTGTGTGTGTGTGTGCTAAAGAACATATTTCCAGCTAATCCTATACAAAATATCATTTGAGCCGTTTGTTCTTTTTCCATTTGCAGTTCCATACATGAAATGCATGTAGACGAGCTCCAAATTCGTGTAACAATACATTTTGCTAAAAATATGTGAAAGGGAAAGACAATTAAAGGCAGCAAAGCGTTTTCACCTATCGATCTCAACAATGTCCCCATATGCTTCAACGCGGCATTTTCGCATCCATATTTCGAAACGTATTCTGCTTATTTCATTCCCTTATAAATCACTTTATATTTTTGCCAGAAATTTTTCAAATACCATACATATATATGCAGGCCTACTCCGTTGTCTTAAGTTAGTGACAGATTCAAAACCCTAAATAGTTTTGGTTTAGTAATAGTTTTTTTTATCTTGATAGGATTCATGTTCTTCGTTATGTTTTTGAAAACATCTTCTGCTATTTTTCTAAAATTCCCTGTGTTATTCTGTAGAATATTTAACACTAAATCAACTAAATCATTGCTCTTTTGTTTTGTGGTGTTATATATGCATATATATATATATATATATATATA
>BMAV01024590.1:1029708-1042405 GCA_019973955.1 Trichonephila inaurata madagascariensis
ATTCATATATATATATATATATATATATATATATATATATATATATATATATATATATATATATAGTAATATAAAATAAAAGTGAAGAAGTACTAGAACCTACAGTGCTATAGCAGGAAGAAATTGGAATTCACCAGACACAACAAATGTAGATAAAAAAGTCTTTGGACTAAACTGAAGACCTATTATGATTTCTAAAGCTGTCGCTGAATTAGGCCAGCGAATTAGGGTTAGCAATGCTTTATAGATCCACCTTCCCCCCGTACAGCAGTATATATATACATATATATACACACAAATATATATACACATATCTTTGGGAGTCTATGATATGAATTATATACCTTCATCCATCTCTCTCTTTATGTATATATATTTGCAGGAAATGCAACAGTAAAATAGGTCTATATGTTCAAGGAAACATAAGCATTCGCTGCCTTTAACTCCCCGTCAAATGTTGAACAGTTGAATGAGAGGCTGTTCGTATCTTAAATCTCAACACCAGAATGTTTCAAATCGCAAACCATTGTTTCATTGAAATAGGAAAGGTGACATTTGAATGTCCCGGATGGGAAGGATTTGGTCAGTTGCATCCACTGCTGATAAATTAGACCTTCTATGTTGGAGGAACATGCCTCACTTGCTGAATGAGTGGTTATTGCGTATTTGTAAGATTCCTCTCCCACGTCCCTATTCTAAAGGAAGGATTTGGTTTGAGAATCAGAGAGTATATCAAATATTATCAGGAAGTGATTGAGCTCTTCCTAAACCTTTCCTTCCCGAACAATGCCGATATCACGAGAAGTGCAATCTGGTATTCTATTCAGAGCTTTGATTTCGCATGCACTTCGACAGAAAATTACTCCGCTTTTGTATTGGGAACCTTAAAGGTATATTAAAAGGAAATTCTCTGTGTCTAAATTCTTAAGCTGATGAAGGGAAAAGGAAATGTCTCAGAAAATTGTATATTGTAAAATGTAGATACAATTAGAGTAGTAGATAGATGAGAGTCTCAATAAATTAAATGGAAGAACATAGAAAAATGTATATTTTTTCACAATTTGCTGCATATTAATAAGCAAAATGTGTCATTTGAAGCATTTCAAATATGTAAAGATAAATTTTAAGAGAAAATTCTGGTTTCAAAGTACCAAGCATTTTAAATTAATTTTAATTAATAATTTAAATTATTTATTAAATTTAATTTTTTATTCGGCACACATATTTCTAAATATCTCTTCATTAGAGTTAGGTGTATGACATTCCCAATATAAGTTGGTGTATTAACTATATTCAGAAAACAAAATGTTTTATTTTCTAGTTCTAACTTATTAATCAGGGTGTTGGTAAGAATATTTATTTAAATAGGATATATATATATATAATTAGTAGTATATTAATAGTACATTATCATTTTAAATTTAATTTAAAATATAATTAATGTTATAATTTTACGTAATTACAATAATCTTCTTAGATGACTGCCCTTGTATGAATTAAATATATCCTTGCATAAATATATAGGGCTGCGGTAGCCCAGTGGACAAGGTATTGGATCATGGCATGAGTTCGGACCCAGTACCACTAAAGACCCGCCATGTAGGGAAGCTATTCACACTAAATCTGTCGAGAGCTGAAACGAACTCCCATTGGTGTTGTGTGGTAGTTAGAAGAAGGGGTTCCAGCTCAAGTGTCGTCCATGTCACTTGACCATGGTTCAAAATTACGTGGTTCGTCGCCAAAAGCGCTCGTGTAGCTGAACAGTGCGACGTTAATATTCACTCATTCACTCACTCATTGCATGAATATATATTTTAATCTGAATGAAATGCAAATATATGCTTTAATTGTGTACATAAATTTGTTAGATTAGTAGTAACTTTTTATTTTATTTTCTAGGCTCTGCGTAGAATTTTTCGGTGCATTTTAATGTTCCGTGGTACCATTTGTTGTTTTTTGTGATGTTCAAGGAGCTGAAGTACTGGCGTAACCTATTACAGACTTATACTTCCGGTTACATGAGCTCAGTATGGATATCCTTATAATATCAATATTTGTTTGTGCGTGATATAAATTGAAGAATTATCTATATGTATATGTTATGTAACCCCTTAGCACTCTCTTGGAAGTATATCTGTATTCTTTGTGTGAAATCGTGTATACTATTTATGTTTGTGTACCTTTTGGCTCTGTGAATATATTAGAACCAACTTCGTGAGAAAAATCACATATTCTGCATCGCGCATCATAATGAAATAAGCACCAAAATTTGGGAGAAATGCAGTTAATTTTATGAACCAAAATATAAGTAAATTTCGAATCTTAAAATTCAGTATTGCAAAATGATATGAAGAAAGAGATCGCAAAATGATCTACAAATGCACCACGTTTACCAAAATCGTAGAACTTGTAAGTGTTTTCGTCTATTGAGGCTTTTTCTATCTTTTTGAAATAATTGTGTATTCAAGTATCTACTATTTACTTGTTTCCTTCTTATTTTGAGCGATCTCGCATCTTTTTTATAACTGATTATTTAACAGATTTACATATAATTTAAATTTCGAGATACAACTAAATGTTTCAATATTCGAAATTTAATTTTTAAAAGCAACTTCTAGATGCTTTTAAGATCACAGATTGAGACGTAATGGTAACATTTATTCAAGGAAAATTTAACAATACATTTGACTTGTAAAAGTAAATAAAATATTAATTAATTGCCAAAAATCTCAAAATTCATTTGGATAGTCTAAAATTCGGTGCCAGTCTCAATGCTATTACACGATTTGCTGTCAACCACAGAATTTTCTTTCATGTGAACATTACTTAAATGTGATATTGACATAAATATAGGTAATTTAACTCGGATTTTAATTATTTCTGAATACTGCTCTCTTAAATTTGCATTTCAATATATCCGTGTACTTTGAACTTAAACAAATATTGTTGGCATTTTAAACGAAGTTTTTCTCCATGAATATTTAAGATTGTTTGATCATATAATTTTGGATAATATAGATTTAACTGAGAATTGTGTCTAGCGTTTCAAGTGGTTCTGTTGTACTTTATTCATCACAATATTTTTTCTTTTGTATACAGAATAGATTATTTGGTTTTGCATTCATTATGGAATGAATTGAAAGTCTCAAATTTTTTTTTGGAAATATTTACGAGTTCAGTGTAATAGATTCCTTAATGTCTAGATTTTTTCTTCTTCAGAAAATATTTGGACATCATACCAACGCAGTCTTATCTAATTTCAATAAATTAGATAAAATTGCGATACCTATACTTTGAATATTATTTACGTTTTTGAAACTTCAACGTGGGAAAACACCATCTGTTTTGCCCATTACCCAACTTTCCATATCACATATTATGACAAAAATCATATCATTTTGCACAACTGCTTTTGAGGAGAAAAAGGCATTTATTATTTATTTGTGATATGAATTTTATCTCTCGAAGTCACTTTGATGGAACTTCACCGCTATGAAATCAAGAACTTTTGCCATTTTAACAATTACCATTTATGCTTAATGAATAGTTACATGTGGGTGTTTATATCGTTATGATACGCGTTGTACTGATGATGTTGATTTTTACAGCTTTTAATATGGCTGTGCAATCCTTTTAAGGAAGGCAGTTAGTAGATATATGCGTGTACTCTGGAGTAATCCAAGTGTCGAATTATGCTTATTCAAAATATTGTTTTAAGCTTTCAAATATTTGTGTTGTGCTTCAATGGAAATGTTATTGCTGTTTAAAAACTGAAATCTATATACATATATATATCATTGTGGACGTGTTTCATCGTTTTGTAACTGTTGTGTGCACTGTAATGTCTTACACTTACGATATTGTCAATGACTTATGACAACTGTCAATATACTTCGTTTTACACTCGTCATTACGTATTTTAATTTTTTCACTGTTTCACTAAGTCTGTTTCGAACTTTTAGCAAGCACAAGTACTTGCTTTATAATTTTTCTCTACAAGCATTTTATTGCTATTATGATGAATTACCAGTGTTTGTATTAATAGATGTTGAATAACTGGAATGTGGAAACCATTTCTTTGACATTGGAAATACAATGTTAATATTTAGTGTTGTAACTGATTTTGTGTTTCAATTTTTTTCCGTAGAATTGTGCAGTTGTTGTTAATTAGAGAATTGGAAACAATATGCATGTTTAAGTTTTTTTATGGATATGAAATAAAAAAACTTATAAAAAAGTGTTGATTATTTCTTAGCATTAAGTACACTACTTATCATTTATTATATACACTGAAAAGATAGATGCTATTTATCAATTTTTCATACATATTCCACCGATAAAGTAGATAAATCAGTTAATGTGCTCATTAACCAGGGAGATCCGTTAAAGTGGGGAAATTTGTCTCATTTCTCAAGTTATCTTGCTAATCAGTGAATTACCTAGGTATTCAGCACATTACATACTAGTCACATGTTCCTAACGGAAAAAAAGAGAGAAACTATCTTTTGAACATTAATGGTACGGAAAACGCTAATGTGAAGATTACCTAGTTAAAATGCGGAAAACTCTTGATTCCATACTTTAATGGAGCAAATAAGTTAATTTGCATATTAACTAGATAATCTGCTCATTATATATATAACGACATTAGAACTTTAACAGTAAGATGTATATTATGCACGTTGTTATTTAAATTTGAGATATAGAGTAGACGACCATAAACGTTAATTAGGAACAAAATATTTCTAATTAGTCCCTTAAAATTGAAAGTTGTCATGAATGCCTCAACAAAGCCCTTTATTTCTATAAAAATCAAATGTATAAGGTATAAAGGCATTTTTTACAGTGCGTTATTAAAGTAAATATTACAAGATGAGCAGAACAGTCTTTAAAAGGAGTTCTGAATTATACAAAGGTTAAGAATATTGTTCAAGTGAGTATGATAAAACTTTGTTTTCTCTATTTAGATTCAATTTTTCTTAATATATTGTCTTAGAATTCATATTTTAGCTTTTTTCTTAGTTCTTTAATATATTCAATTCATAAAGTACTATTGAAAATAAATTTAGTTGCATTGGTAGCCATCAGAATATAACAGTACGAAAAACTTCAAATATATAGTCTTATGTAGGACATGAAAATAATGCAAGTGGTAAGCAAAAAACGTCGTGATACAAATGTACAATGCACCTAATATTTCTGTGGGTAGAATAAAAATGTAGATGTATTCTATACTTTTATATATAGTTACTAATTTGTAGAAAAAAAAATTATTTTCAATGAGAAATCTCTAATAAGAACATACAAGCATTTTACTGATTTGAACAAAAAGAACATTGACAGCTTACCGATTTTTTAGATAATTCTTCAGACAAAATAAGGAAATTCCACTGCTGAGGAAATAAATTCGTAATAATTAAAAAAAAATAAACTGAACAATATCTACATTCTATTTTAAGTATACTACAGAACGAAAGGACCAATGCCTCAAGAAGATTGTTGTTAGAGATCCTACTATGATATCAAGAAAATAAGTTCAAGAATTAGAACATTTCAAAACTATTTGTATATTTGTCAATGTATTTAGTTGGAATTCATCTTCATCCCTGCATATACTGCTACTGCAGCCGATCTGTCTACATCACAGGACGAGGAAATCTAAAACTTTTGAAATTTGCTTTCGGTTATGATGTAGTTCTGTTAGATTAGCCTGTGAATATACGACGATACATATGCTATAGAATGTGCAACTACATCATGAAGTGTCTCAGTATCAACTTGTCTGCTTTAGTTGTGGCTAACAATGTCATTGTATTCATTTACCTCATTTAATGACCTGCGCAGATACACTTAAAGTTACCATTATATTTTTAAAATATTAAAACTTGTACTCTCTTTTTTATTTTCCGGATCATAATTCGTTTTCAATAGAATAATGTGTGATTTCAAGCCAAGAGGCTTGTAAGTGTATCATTCGTGTATATCAATAACAGATTTTATTTTTTCAAGTGGACCTCAATTAGTTCACCATTTTCATCCTGCAATGACACATTTAGTTAGAGGTTTCCTTAGAACTTATGTACCACAGATCCTATTTTCTACGCATGACTTGTACTACGTTTTGTACATGAATTAATAAGATCAAAATGCAAATCCTAAAGTTTATTTTCCTTAAATTCTAAGTTGCATAACAGAAATTATTACTACATGTAGCAACAGCCCAATGTAATTTCCTCTGCAAGAGGATACTGTGACCTCGGTATCTGAGTGATCATGGTATCGAGTGTTTAACCGGAGTTGTAGTCATATCAAGGGTTTGAGTTCAGTACCTGTTGATGTTCCTTAGCGGGTCTAATGCTCACATTAAACATTTCGAGCTTCAAAGCTTTTACGTTGACATGGTGTGGAACTTTGAAGAAAGACTACCAGCTCAAATGTTATCCTTGTCTCTGACATAAGCCAAAGTTGTGTGATCCGTCTCCAAAAGCCATCATGTTGCTTCTAAGAGTGACAGTTAAACAATCCATCAACAAGATGTTCTTATAAAAATGGTATTTCCAAACCAGAAACTGATAAAAAAGCACAATTTTAAATTTTTTAAAAGACCCTTTAAAAACTAGAACTGTAGTGTTTTAACACAACTAAAAATCACTTCAAATTAGTAAATTTCAATTTTTAGTTAGCTTCTATATTTTTACTAAGTCGATAAAACAATTCTGAGGAATTTAAAACACTTTAATCCTCTCGCTGCGAATCCCGTGATTTCCACGGGTATGCATTTTTTCGACTATTTAGCTGAGCAACCCGTGCTGCTCTTGTTTATGTTTTCATTTACGTTTTTCTGTTCATATATTTTGATGAACTAATTCTATATTTTAAAATAAAAACTCTTTTACAAAAATTTGCTATTTATTTTAACTCTAAACTGTAGATTTAATAAGTAGATTTGAAATACGTAATAAAGCCATACGCATTTTTTAACTTATTTCGATAAAATATCGACGCAGCGAGAGGGTTAAGGAAATTCCAGGTAAAAATTTAGTTAATTAGAAGTTATTATTAGATTACAGGAATTCTAAGAAATCAAAAGCAAAAAATCAAAAAAATTTAGTTAAATAATCAGGAATTGTTTTTAAATAAAATTTTTATAAAGTCTTCTATAAACCTTTTAAACTATAATTAACAACGAAGCGAGAGGGTTAAGGAAATTGCAGGTAAAAATTTTGTTAATTAGAAGTAATTATTAGACTATAGGAATTCTAAGAAATCCAAAGCAAAAAATCAAAAAAATTTAATAAAATAATCAGGAATTGTTTTTAAATAAAATTTTTATAATGTCTTCTATAAACCTTTTAAACTATAATTAACAGATTCAGATGTAAAAAAAAATGTATGTTTCTTTTCATATTTAAACCATATTCACATATATAATTTAACCGGAAATAATTTTACCTTACATTGATAAAACTCAGTTATCTTTTTTTTTTTTAGTCAAACTTGTTTTACAATCAATTTCAAGACAACTATTTTTTTTTCTGAAGTAATATTTTAGTTATAAGAAAATCAGATAGAGAAATTATACATGCATAAAAATTTGAAATTTGATTTAAGGTATCAGACTACGTTCAGAACCATGATTTTAAAAAAGCGCATAAATGGATAATTTTCATGATATTTAGTGTCACTTAGATTAGAATACATGTATAAAATTGTTTTAAGGACATTTTGACAAAATAAATTATTTAAATACATTATTTCGGCAAAAAATTCACTTAGAATTACCTTTTTTCAAAATGTTCTCCTTTTGTGAAAAAATGCTTCTATTATAATAATATTTTGCCTGTATATAGCTCAGACCTCTGAACAAAAGCTCAATTATGATATTTGAAAAATTCACGTTATTTTCAGAGTTACTACCAATTGAAATAATTATCGGCATTTTTTTCTTAAAATTTCTCCCCTATGTTGCTGTAAAACACGGATAAACCCACTTCTAAGTTAAATATTTCAAACATTCTAGTTGAGCCTCTGTACAGAGGTCTGAGCTATATACAGGCAAAATAATATTACAATAGAACCATTTTTCACAAAAGGAGAATATTGTGAAAATGGGTCATTCTATGTTATTTTTTTGTCAAAATATTGTACTCAAATAATTTTTTTAATGTAATACTATTCTTAAAACGATTTTATATACATTTTCTAATCTAAGTGACAGTAAATGTGATAAATATTATCCATTTATACGCTTTTGCAAAATCACGGTTCCGAACGTAGTCGGATACCTTAAAAACTAATCAAATACTCATCTAAATGAAATGGAACGTTTGACTCGGTCTTTATAATCATGAATTTTCAGAATTATGATGTTGAATCCAACCGAAGATTTTGAATTCATCGAAGTATGCTTCAAAGTCTTCACTTGGAGTTATGTGGATGTTAAAAGAATGATGTACTAACTCTCAGATGGTTCTCTCGTCATTTTTCTTTTCTTCAAAATTAAAAAGTCTATCACCGGTAATCCTCACTTAGAATGACGTTAAATCAAATTTAAACAAACCATTATAAATTAAACAAGCATTATATCAATATTTCATTACACTTTTTTTCATATAAAAAAAGTACCTAATTTTTGTATACTTAACAAAAAGTATCTTAAATAATATCTCTTAAAATAAACCTTTGACTTTAAAATGTACATATATTAACATAAACAATCTGTTATGCATAAAATAAAAACATTTAAACAACATCCTGACTATATTTTAAACACAATTTATATTTTCGGGTACTTGTGTGAAATTTTTCATGCAACAAAGATTCGTACACAAATTTAAGTTTGGATAATTTTAATTCATACTACTATCATTGAATTTAAAATGATCAAATTCGAATACAATTAAGAAACATAAGCAAGCAATTGCTTTTTAAATTAAATATTGTTTTTACATCTGTTTTCAAAACTCTTACTTTAATCCTTGGAATTTAATCTTTGAAATTGAGACAAGAACCAGAAAAATTACAATAAACTCCTAACAAAGTGTAGTTATTTTATACGATTTTCATTAAAAACCAGGGTTTGAAAAAAACCGCTGCATATATTTTTTCTTTTATTTAATCTGGGAATAAAATTGTATTTTAAGGTATATCCCAGCTTTTCCACCAAACATATTTTGTCTGAAAAGTTATTTTTATTCTTTCTTACAATGATATGAAATATGCAACAGTAGATAATTTCTTCTTTTTATGCGTCGTCTAAAACAAGTTTGCATCTTAGAAAAGCTTTATTTGAATTTGTGTTTCCATAATCTTTTCCGTTCAAAGGAATTACAATGCAGTTTTGCTTATGATTGTCTATACATATGTTAACGTAAACAAACATAATGAAAGGAGAAGATCAGCGTGTATTGATCTAAAACAACGTTTCTATATATTCTAGTACATATAAAGGAAATATTATTTCCAGAAATAGGATGAAAAAATTGTTCAAAAATTCAGAACTGTAGCATTATTGAAATTTACATCGTATTTTTGCAAAGTGTGATAAATACAGAATTTGTGGTTTTATAGATAACAAAAAGATGTCTTAAGCGAACAATGCTACTCTGGTCGAAACAATTATGCAAAATATATTATATGTTATGTATGAAAACTTTTAACCACATAACTTAAGTAACACAAATTAGAGCACAAAAAGGATTTGAAGTTTAAAAAAAATGAAAAATTTTAGGGAGAATCTTACGCAACAATGAATCAAATTATTTTATAACATCAAATTAAACGCTGCTGCTACAATAAATCAGCCTACTGGATGTTTCACCATAAAATAACAATATCAGCACAAATGTGAAATATTATATAAAGATCTTACATACATTATAAGAATAAGGCCTAAAAAAATAAATCAATATTAATTCATTCACGAAAAAAGAAAAAAATGGCTATTTTATATGTATCCTATATTTAAATGTAAGACCTCAAATAGTATATTACTATAAATTAATTCCAAAATATGAACTGCATTTAGACACCAATAATTTAAAAGATTAAATACAGCAAAAACTATTAATTAAATGTTTATAACTAATTTAACGAAACAATACTAAGGGCTTAATAAAACTTTTTCTTTCCTAAAGTAGGAGCAAATGGTTTATATATATTATAAATACTTAAAAAAACAGATTAATATTAATATAATATAATAAGATTAATATTATACAATAATCACTTCTACTTTTAAATCTAATCGACACTAAAAATGAAAACGTTTTACTATTATAAATTTGAAAATAATTATAAGAAAAAAGTTTCGAAAAGACTCTCTTTAGTCATAAGAGTATCTAAAACCTTAGTTCACAATTGAGGGAATATATGGAAATAAATAGTCCTCAATGAAATCTACATTAAGTTTTACTTAGAAAATATAAATATATAAAATTTAAATATTTTTTTTTGAAAAAATGAAAGCATAAAAATTAAACTTAATAACCTATGAAAATCCAAGAGAATTTCAAAAATGATAGGTGATAGTAGCATCTAGATAGGGAAAATAATAAATAAACAGCTAGATATGAATTGATAAAAACTCTTTACAAAATTATTTTAATTCAGCCCTATATAAATAAAAGAATTACACATATTTTACAAACTACTTTGAGGAACCTCACTGACTTGGCAATCTCTAAGAGGAATCTAAGTCTCTAGATCTCTAAATGGACTGTAAACCTAAAACCAAGTGCTTTCGTCTAACTCGCAGACAATGAATTAATCACTTTGCCTGTCACTATGGTTCTTACAACCTCCTCCTACTTCGGATCTATTTAAATAGAAATGTTCATTTACATACCTCACGGTTCATTGACAAGGCGTGTTGTACAAGGTTATTAGATTGAAAAAAAAAACATTCTACAACTGTTCCTGAGTGGAGCTGTAATAATGCTGAAAGCAAAAACATCAATTTAATCAAAAACAGAGCTAGTGAATTCCTGATCCATAATTTGTGTGGAAAGTTGTAATCTGTCGTAAATTGGTTATTGTTTGTTTTAATAAAGTTTAAGTAGTAAGAATAAAAAGTAATCTCTTAACCATAAACTCATAAATTTAGTCAAAACAAATTGATCAACAATACATCTGCATAGATACAAATCATTATTATTAATGTATTACTCTTGCCTAAAAACATAAATTAGCTACACCGTTTTCACCTTAGGGTATGTCCTTAATATATATATATACACATACATAAAATAAAGAAAATAGTCACATAATGGCTTGACAAGGCTATATAAGGAATTACTATTGTGCCTTAAAGATAAACATATTGTTTATTGTTGCTTTAAAATTCAAATTTCCACAACAATTATTCAACATTGGGAATGAATCCACATAGACATTCAGTCAAACCCCAGAGAACCTGAGTTAATTAAATTAGCCATGTAAGTCTCAATAGAAGTAATATTATTTATTTATTGAAATTTCAACTCTAAATCAGTTTATTCTTAACATAGAAAATGTGAGCTCAAAAGCTAAATGAAAAATTTAGTTTAAAGCTTAGTTAACAGTATTCTAGTAAAGTATATCCAACCCATAAGGTTATTGTTAAATTGTTTTTAGATATAATTGCCTTTCTGAGCAAGAAATATATTGATTAGTCGTCCAAAAGAATCTATAAATATTTCCTATTAGAATATTTCAAAGAAGAATCACCAACAAGTTCTTATATTAAAAAATTCTAAAGAAGAGAAAAAAAATGGAAATATACAGTCGCAGATCTATATAACGAAGTCGCTAAATCCCGGAAAAAAGTTCATTATATGGAAAATTCGTTATATAGAGGTTCATCTTTTAATATACTTTAAAAACCACATAAAACAAATTTTAAATTCATAAGTTCTATGTGTTAAAAAAAGGAATTATTCACACCTTTTTTTAAATTAATATTTGTTTATTTTATATATCTTACCCGTCAAAAAAAAAAAAGGAAGAAAGAAAAACTTCTAGGAAAAGAGAAAAAAAATGCCCATTATTTTAAATATTAAGAAAATAATTTTACATTAAAATTAACGAACTTTAAAGACATTTTCTTATATAAAACACACAAGTAATATTAAACATACATTATTTTGTAGCTAGTACACGGAATATGGGACAACTCTACTGAGGGTGAAAGAGGATATCGAAGATATTTCAAGTGAACTGAACCACGGGGGTTACAGTTTGCACTTCTTGGGGGTTTCGGAACTCTATTGCTCTCGGCGAGTTAGGATCTAAAAAAACCAGTTCAAAATTTATGACCACCATAAAATGTGTTAAAGAAAGAATAACTTGAAATGTTTAGAAATACTTTAAAAAAAGGGAGAGCAAAAATTAAATCACAAAAGAAAAAGTTCGTTAATGAAAGTTTATACAATTACATGAAAAGTTGCATCATCTAAAATAAGAAATGCATGAGCGAGCACGTGGCGCATCACCAGTGATTGTATCAGTTGATGAACTCTATAAAAGTGCCGTTGAGAGAACGGGTGATCTTTTGTACGTTTTGGTTTGTCGCTAGTTCTCATGCGTTTTCAACTGCGATCAACCTCTTGGGTTTACTTATGACGTCGTAAGAGAATTTCACCTTGTAAATAAGCAGTGATATATACAAATAAGCATTACTATATATATATATATATATATATATATATATATATATATA
>BMAV01024590.1:1042472-1076556 GCA_019973955.1 Trichonephila inaurata madagascariensis
CTAAATTGCTGATAGCTGTGAGTGGATTTGACAAATGCTTGTAACTCTCAATGAAGTGATAACCTTAGTAAAGCAGTCGAGATATATTCACCTGAAAATTGCAAGTGTTGAAATAGTCACTCAAAGTCTTTCTTAGAAACTCATTGCTTGGGAGGTTACTTTTCGTCTGTAAATATCGCTCCCTTCTCATATTTATCTTACAGATATTTAAGATTAAAACTGAGTGAGAACTATCCGTTGCCTTGCAATGTCCATAAATCATTCGGCTCCCAACATTAATGCAAACTCAGACTCTCTATAGGCTTATGGCTTCTTCCGTACAGTTACCACCATGTGAAAAAGAGTTGTGCTTGCATTGTCTGCCAAATGATTTTCTGTACATAAAATATCCGAAATAATTTGATGTTAGCAATTCAGTGCCTCTCGCCCCTGGCCAAATTTAACAAAGAATTTAACAAAGAAAGCAAACAAAGAATTTGGAGGTGGACACTCAAAGAAACCTACTGCAGCACGAAAGTAATGCCTTGTTCGTCTATTACAGAAACACAAAAGTAATCTCAAATATCAGATAGATACACAGTAATCAGAGTGAGAACTGAATGTAAGCAGTACTGCTGCTTACGTTTAATTTTAAAGGGACTCATGGCAGTAACGAAAGAAGCTTCTGCATAGTGCCAGAATGAGAATCAATCGCTTAAAAATGGCCCAACAATGTGGAAAAAAGACTTCTGAGCAATAGAAAAGAAATATATTCTGAGATGAATCAAATTCCAACCTCAGTGATCAGAGGATGGTCAATATGTAGAGTAATCAATGAAGAATTAAGCACTGATTATTTTGATTCTGAGATGAAATATTCAGTTTTATAGATGGTGTGATAGATTTTTCTTGGTACCAAGGGTTAGGCATCTTGAATTCTTAGCTATACGAAAGTATCCTGGATATAAAACAGTTGCTCATCATTTAAAAACCACATGAAATTATCCTGAATGCATTTTTTAGAATAATCATGTGTCGTGTCATACAGCAAAAACGGCAAAACTTTTAGAAAATAGCTATAAGTTCATCAGAAGATTGGATATTTTTTTTACTGTTCCTATCTTTGTCCATTAATAGGTACCAAAAATGACTGAAGGCCCAAAATATGACTACCTTTCAAAAATTAGTCACAACCGATGCTGTTAAAATTTATATTTTTACTTGTGGTAAAAAATCGCATTACGTAATTGGTTTATCCCTTAAAGACCCAGATCGCACGATCGTGCAGGTTATACAGTATTATCCCTCTAAGACCTAAAATATTTTTAGCTTTAAATATTACATTCTTGTGATTATTAACATTGTACTAACCCCAAGGACACTCGAAAAAATAATAAAAAAATTTGCTACACTTCTGGAATTTGGAGTTTCAGCAGGAATATGTGGGCTGCGTCTTAAAGTGTTACATCCAGTTTTGTTAAAAACAGAGAATGAAGAGGGCATGCACCTTTCTGTCACCATTTGTGTCAAGAGCTTTTTTTTCTTTTTCGTTTAACTTCCTGGTGTACAATAAATACTTTGTTTGTAGTTCAAATTACTGTACAGATATATTTTTTCTATTATTTGTTGCAATTTTCACATAACGGCTGTGGGGAGAATATTTAATCTTCTCAAGTCTAAACACTAATTGTAGCAAGTGGTGCAATTTTTTCCACACTTCTATAAAAATTTAAATCTTATCGTACCAGATTTTAGAGCACTGTATATTTTAAAATTATATGAAGTTTAACTTAATCCATATTAAAATATAATGGTTTTAAGTATCTTAAAGTCATATTGGACGTTTTCAATTGTTTTACTTTCTATCGTCTGTAATTGAGAACGAATAATGATTAATATAAAGTTAATAACCTCATGAGCTTCATCAACATTTATATTATTTTAGGCAAGAAAAATATTCATTTTTGCATTCTGCATTGTTAAAGACAATCTCAATTTCTAAGGACTGTGACAAGGCCTAGGAAATGAACCTTTGACTTTTCAGTTACTTATCACAGCTTTTGTCATTTTTCTTCATTCATTACTTCCTTCTTTGATTTATTAGCGTTCCAGTCCCACAAGCCAAATTGTGATCGAGTAGAAATTTAATGTAAGGCAGAAACTTCCAGCATTTCTTTAGAGGCTGAGCTTAGTAATTACGTATCTCAATTTAATGTTTTAGATTCATATGGGACTCTAATTCTATTTAACATACAAAGTGCAAAGTACGTTATACAGGTTTCATGTAAAATCGTATATTGTCTGCTTTTCAAAACGCGGTATCCGATAGCACATTGAAATCCCTTATTTAAACTTTGAAATTAGTTTAAAAAAATAACTACCATCCTTGCATTATATATATATATATATATAAACAATAAAAAATTAGTTGAATAGTATACACAGTAAATATATTCCTTCAGATTATTTATTTAAATCTTTTATAAAAATCGTGATTTTATTTATCATCATTCATGGTTATTTAATTCCTTTTGTGAACTTATATAATTAAAATATTAAACTAAAGTCATCAATCAAAACAATAAGAGAAATAATTCTATGAGTTCGTCTTTGGTATCCAAAGTTTACTATGTGAACTTAGGTTTGATAAAGAAGAGCGTTAATTCCAAATTCAAAAATAAGTGACTTATGTAAAAGATATTTGAGTGCAATAAAACATAAACATTATTCAGTCTTCGATTCAGAATTACTCATACTTTGGAATAATAGCTCATATTTTATTCATACTAAGGAAAATCTTTCGATAATGTTGTGGTCGTGGTAGAAAAATGGTCGTAGTTATTAACTCTTGACCGGTGAGTAGTGAATTCGAATCAAGGTGCCTCTGAAGACCCACAATGTAGAGGGAAGATTCTCATTAAATCTAAAGCGACTAAAAGTTCTCACGTTAGTATAGCGAGGAAGTTTGGAGAATGTATGTAAGGTCAAGTGTCATCCTGGTCACTTCACCGTGCTTTAAAATTGAGAGATACGTCATCAAAAGTTCATTTGTTTATTTAGAGTGCGACTTTAATCAAATCACAGACAACAACTTCAAGAAATTGATACAAACCACATAAAAAGTTATAACAAATTATTTAAGTGAAATAAATTTACTTAAATCAGCTCTAAATTAGATATTTAGGCGTGTCCGGAAACTAAGTACCTTTTTGGAAGAACTCACATAAAAATTCTTTTTCAAAATAAAATTTATTTTCGCATGGAGGAGCATACCAGAAACTATTTATACATAGTTACCACCACTCAGACATTTTTCATATCGAGAAACCAACTTGTCGTACCGTCTTTAAAGAAAGATGTCACCAGTGAGAGAAGAGAACCATTGGTGAACAGCTCTTCGTGGAAACTCTTCACAAAGGAATCTTATTGTGATTCATCTGTTTTCACGAATTTTCTCTCATTTAATCAAACCATCTTTGTCAACAGAAGGTTGTCCACTCCGAGGTTTGTCATGAACATTGGTGCGTTCATCACTGAATTGTCGAATCCACACTTTCTCACCATTCCATCACTCAATACATTTCAAAATAAATCTCTACAATTTGATTATTAATTTCAACCGGCTTAACATTCCTTGTGTTCAAAAAATGGATTACAGAACGCAGTTTACTGTCTATGGATCGGAAATTGTCTTAAATATCCTCAACACTCGTTAACAGGTGTAAAAACAACACAGTCTGACTATAATGGCCTCACTGCACTGACAAGAGACACTTGTGCGGAAAGGTTGAACTATGACTCTGCCACTGTGTGATAGAGTTAAACGGTATATAGTATCTGAACATGACTCGTAATACTGATATAGTAGTAAGATAAAAAAAAGTTTAGCTATTACGTATGTATTCAAAATCACCTTTTATGTAAAATAATTTAAATGTACGGTTATTCAAACTAGATTTATCTCGTAAGATTTACAAAAAACTTAACAAAACAGTTCAATTTCTTTCATTTTGCTGACATATATCAAGTATAAAGTATTATTTCTGAAAAAAGAAATCAGTTCTTCGAAATAATTTTTTTTCTCTTTTACATGTATTGTTTCTGTATTATGATGTGTGATCCAGCTTATATATTTATAAATCCTAAAAATTCTCAAAATCCATATCTTCCTACTCATACCAAGAAAGAAATGTTTCTCAAATTCATAAGAATATTAACTTAATGAGAGAAAGTATTATTTTCTCCCCTACTAGAAATAATATTTTCTCATATCAACAGTTTCAACAAGAGATCACTTTGAGAAAACAAAACTTATTCCATTTCTCAGCGACACAAGTTTCTAATTAATGTTTAAACACTACTTTCCGTCAAAAAATCTCACATTGTATTCAAAACGTCACAGTAAGACACCTGTGAAAGTTTGTTGTAAATTAAGCTTTCTTTACACGACGACATTTAGCATACAAATTTGTGTAAGGACTGCTTTGCCCAATCAAATTTGCACGGCACAAATTATATTATTCGTCAGTGTCCACAAAACAGAAAGCATCAAACAATATTTCTAAGGAAATCGAAAATAAATTGCAATGAATTCATGTTAAAAGCTAAGTATCTTAAGAAATGTAGAAAAAATATAAATGAAACATTCAAAATTTTCTAAAGATTTATACTCGTACATTAAAAAATTCCCCGAACAGCAGAAATCAGGATAATAAATTTGAAATTCTTTGTGCCCATTATATTTAAAGCAAAATTCCATTTTTCTTTTTCATTATTCTCCTATAAGCAAAAGAAAACACACATTTTTAAAGATGGAATTGCAATTAACATAAGTAAAGCGAAGCAGCCATCTTTCTTGAGCGATTTAACGAAAGTGTCACTAACGTTTTCAGAAAAAAACAATGTGTTATGTATTTTCTTAGCTCCTGATTTATTACAGAAACACTAAATATGTTCAGAGAAAAGGACATTAAAAGTTTAATAAAAGCGGAACGGTAAGAGCCTAACCATTAAATTAAGCTATTTCTGTAAAAAGAATAAGAAATGAAACAAGAACATTAAGTTTGAAGTTTCGAAAGTTGGAATGAAAAAGAAACTAAGATTTGTGACTACTTTATGTAACATCTCTTTCCCATTTCTTTAACTTTTATGACGGGATAAAGCATAATCGTTAGAGTTCTTTGACAATTTTTTCTGTGCTTGATTTTGTACGACTTCATTGATCCGCTCCTCAAAACATTGGTAGATTTAATCACAGTCTTTTACCAAAATGAGGCAACTCGTAACAAGATAGACCTAACTAAGCCCAGTGAAGATCTTCTTGTCCGCCAGGTAATCTAGAAAGATCATTGTCTTCGGGAAAAGAATTGAGTAGTTTTTCTCCTCCTTCAATCAGATCCTGAGATAAGGATGCCAAACACCTTTGCGCACATAAAACGCTGCGGTATTCGAATCTCTAAACTCCAAAGGTATAGATCAACTTGAATACAAAAGCAATACACTAAGAAATCTAAGTTTTTTCAAGCAAAATAGTTCGTTAAACACTACAATATTAAAACAGTCATGCTTTTGATTCTATGTGGAATATAGGAGTGCTTTTGAAATGAAGCCCAATAGAATTATTTATTGAGAGAAAGAGCTACCTCAGGAATAGATTAGATAGATTAGTAGACTGCTTCGTGTTAGCGAGCTGATTGCAAGACAAATGTGTACATTAAAAAATACTTTAAAAAAATATTACTAATATTTACTTTTACATGCATGCATACGGGAGAAAGTATGTTAAGGATTGTATATTCTAATTCTTTTTTAACTCTAATGCATTTACTTCATCACAGTTATCAAGTATTTTCAAATAATGTAAATTTAAAAAAACAGCAATTTTTTAAAACAAATATGAATTATTTTGTCATCAAGTCAATAAAAACTAAAAACTGTCGAATCTGTTTTTCATTTTACCAAAAAATTTAGGTAAAGATTGATGTAACCTGGTTTAAATTTGAGCTACAAATATTTTTTTTCTAATTACATGTTTTCGATTGATAATAAAATTAGAGGTGATTTGTAGGAATAGAAATTCTGAACAACACTTCAATAATTTTATAAGCAATGAAATAAATTGTTTTGAAGATTTAAATGCTTTGTAAAATATTAATAATTCCTATCAGAAAAGAGATATTGAAGATTAATTTTTTTTACTATTTAACCAGTGCAAGTCATTAGTTCTGTTTTATGAGACTTAGCTATTAATAATTAACTCAAGGTATGGCAATTAAAGACATGTAATACCAAAAAAAATGCAACTTGATTCAGAAATATCCAATGAATATATTTAAGAAATAATTATTTGTTGAAGTAAAGTGGTCATAATTTTGAGCTTCATTTTCTTGTCTAAATTATTACTTGAAATATCGAAAAAAAATTATAATGTATGTGAGTCCCGCTAAAATATTTAAAATTATTTTAGTGTTATTAACAAAAACTTACTCCTTTCTTACTTTTTAAAGTTAAGAAATAAGTTTCACAACAAACTAGATTTTATGAAAATTGAAATACCATGAAAAAAAAAACCCACATAAATCATGCGAATTATCAGAATTACAAGACGATCACACATGTCTGGACCAAGAAACAACCTCTAAACTTTCAAGTAAACCATATATAAAAACCGTTGTTGAGGTGCTTTCAAATGTGGGCATCATCATTTAACTGCTGAAAATGATTGATTAAAAGTGAAAATGCCGCCCTTAAAACACAGAGCCATAACGGAATTTGAACAAGGGCACACGGTCACCATCCTTTAAGATGGAAATGTACCGTGAAATCACCGCTTACACGGGAGGTACGCCACTACAGTAATGCATGTGTGAAAGAGATGAACCTTGAGGAACTAGACCAGTAGAAATCCTCATAACTAGCTCAAATAACTTGAAGTCACCATGAGACAACACACCACTCTCCCGCCAAGCGTTGCAGAGGTCAGGCTTCAAAGTTTCCCTATTATAGCGCCCTAAGTTTAAGGACCTTATGGTATTTGGAGGAATCACTCATGAGATATTCAATACCACTCCAGACCATAAGACCAGATGTTCATATAGTATGACGCGGAATAAAGGTTTGTGTGAAAAAGTGTTCATTCTACAGAATTTGACGAATAAGCGTCCATCGTTATAACTTAGATCACGGGTCGGAAACCTATGGCACGCTTGCCACATTTGCACGTGGTACAATTAATTGTCAAAGGCACTCTGACCCACTCGACAAATTTGTGAATTTTTGAGTTGATGGAAGTTAACAATCTTGAAATGAAGTTTAATAGACCAACTTCTTCAGAATTATGGAAAGCAACATTTACGGAGTTTTGAAAAAAATCTGAAAGATAACTCTAACAATAAATCGACGAGATATGTTTTAAATTATTAGATGCCATTACTCGGTAGATTGAATTTTTTGAAGAAAATTGCTTATATTCTGCTTTCCACTTTTGCTGTTGTTCCTAATACCACCTTTCTGACTATGTCAGATCGAGGGCCATGAAATTCATCGTGGCAAAAGGCCTGTCGTTAGCCATAGCTTTGAGCACCATACAGATGACAGTACGTTTTGGCTCGGTTCCACCCCAATTTTGAGGGTGAACACCCTAGGGGTGGTCAGAGTTCTCCCATTTCTCTTCTACTTCTACCAACCTCACGAGAGGACGTGTGGCTCGACGGCTATTTAAAATACTCCCATGCCGCAAAGGCACTATACATTTACAAACATCTATCCCTTCTCCGGTATTCGAACCCAGGCCTTACTGCACAACAGTAAGCGCCGTTAACCACTATACCGGATGAGAGATCCACTTTTGGTTCTACATATCTATGTGAAAAATATTTTCTAATATAAGAAATTTTTTGAGTTCGCAAAGAAGTTATTTAACAACTGAGCATTCGGAATCGTGTCAAACTGAAATTCACAAATTATACCTCTGATATTGCGATACGAAGTAGAGCTTTGCAAGGACACGTTTTGAATTAAAACATTTATTTGTTTTTATTTAATTGTATTGAAGGAATTCTTATATATTTTGTTGTTTATTTCTTTTTTAATAAATATATGTTTTAAGCATACATAATGCATGAACAGTTTTAATTTTCCATTTATGTTGAAGGAACAGTTGTAATTTATAATGTTTATTTTTATAATAAACACTTCAAAATGATGCAAAATCATAAAAACTAAACTCTAAATTATATAGTACTCCTGACCTATGTCCCTTAATTCTGCATGCATTAACAAGGAAGTCGAATTGTTTCAATGACTTTCTACAGTGTTTCATCCTAAATCATTTTGTTAGATTGGTTTGGCATGCCACAGCTGCAAGGTTGCCGACCCCTGACTTAGATTATCGCAAGTTGATTTATTTATTGTTTATTAATGTCGCACTTTAAAATCCACGCAAGGGCTCTTGATGACAAACCTCGTAATTTTGAACCACTTTCGAATGACGGGTATAACACTTGAACTTTGAGTTTCTCCAGATACTACGAGTCTCTCAATACGATTGGTCTTCAGTGGTAACGGAAGTCGAAATCGGAACTACCGGTGTAATGTCTGGCTACTGTTGGCTGTGGATTATTGAGTGTTTGGCGCCATGGAAAAGAAGAGTGGTGACCTTTGAATGTGAGGATGATACATATAAGGTGTGATCCTTTTAGCACGATCCACTGCACTAACTTTTGTATTAAGAAAAAAAAATTCCTCCCTTTATTGAAGCAATGTACTGAGCTGGATTTCATCATAATAGTCATTGGAGAATCAATATACATATACATACACTCATGGAAAAAAAATAGCGCACCAAGAAATAAATGCGAAATCGTAACGAAATTTGGCATGAAAGTACATATGTGGGACATATGCAAATGATTAGAAATTCAGCGTCATTGCGCATTACGTATAGCCGGTAGAAGACGTTTAACGAAGTTCTCCGTGGAGTATAAAACGGGTAACCAAAGCTTGTTTGAGTGAGCTGAACCGTTTACAAACTAAGAGATGAGGTAGACATGCCATCACGCCGTTTTCGAAGACAATATGAGCAGTTGTCGCAGTTTGACAGGGGGAGAATCATTGGCATGATAAAAGCTGGGTGGTCAGCCAGGTGAGTAGCCCATCAATTAGGCCGCTCTGATTGTTTTGTGAGGAGATGTTGGGACCAATGGATCCAAGAGATGTCATTTACCAAAGACAAGACTCAGGACGCCCTCGCCAGACCAGTCGTAGAGAAGACCCCCCACATCGTAAGAAATGCACGCGTAAAGCCAACTGCTTCATCGGCCGCCATCCAGGCACAGGTAGGACCTTCACTACGGGCCCATGTGTCTTCTCAAACCATACGAAAGCGTTTGGCTGAAGGACTTTTGGGATCACGGCGCCCATTATGTGTTCTGCCCTTAACGCCTACGTATCGGTGCCTCCGTTTGGAGTGGTGCCACGTGCGAAGATTGGACTGCAGAGAATGGAATCAGATCGCCTTTAGCGACGAATCGAGATTCAATCTCAGCAGTGATGACAATTGTGTTCGTGTGTGGAGACCCCGTGGTAAACGCTTCAATCCTGCCTTTGCTTTACAGCGACACACCACTCCCATAGCCGGTGAGATGGTATGGGGTGTCATTGCCTGCAGTACACGGTTACCTTTAATATTGATCCGTGGCACCATAAGAGTCCAGCGTTATGTCCATGACATCCTGCAACTCCATATGTTGCCACTCATGCAACGGCTACCAGGAGCCATTTTTCAACAAGACAATGCTCGGCCTCACACTGCAAGGGTGTCACAAGACTGTCTCCGCAGTGTTATTACCCTTCTTGGCCAGTCGATCCCCAGATTTGTCTTCAATCGAGCATATCTCGGACCATTTGGGACGTCGATTTGGGCATCCCACGAGTTTCAACGAACTAGAGGCAAGGTTACAGCAAATATGGATCGAAATGTCTCAAGACATACAGAACTTGTATGACCCAATGCCCGATCGTATCGCATTGTGCATTCGCGCTATAGAGGGGGTTCAATAGGATGTTAAATCCTCCGTTCTTTAGCCTTTTCCTCTGAAATAAGTGTTCCTTTTTCTTTGATTTTCTAATCATTTACTTACATCAAAGTAGTAATTACGTACGTAAAATTTCGTTTTATTTTGACGACTCCTTCTTGGTGCACTAATTTTTTTTCCATGAGTGAATATAAATTTATAAATTACAATCATGAATTTGTGATCATGACACCCCAACTACAGTGACCACCACATTGTAGCGGGATTCTTCTAAGAACAGGACTTCTTGCCACTCAGCTAAATTCTCACTGCTTTGTTGAAGCCATTTAAACCGTGGTGGTTGATTTCTAATCTAATATATACTGCAGTAAAATGACAACAAACTCAATTCAGCTTACATTTAAAGTGCTTTTGATACGTGCTTCAAGTGGAAGTTTATATGGTTTCTCCAACCTGCACTCGCGCTTGACTGCTTTGTATACATATGCACGTGCTAGTGTGTGTGTGTGCAGTTATGATATAGCAAAATAATTGATCATTTAGATGTGGTATGTCCTACAAATCATCAGAAGATAAGGTTTTGAATATCAGACTTTAAAACATGATACCTATTAAAAGAAAATTAAAGGAAAAAACGTAGAACTATTATGTCTTAATAATTACAGTGATAATCGGTAAAATAATCAATGAAAATCTTATTAAACAGTTTTTATACGACATAAGATCAGATCTTCACGTAACATTCATTTAATACCAAACCATAATAAAAAACATAGCGGTGTATTGAAAATCGATATTTTTAATTACACTAAACAAAAAAATACTTACCAAACATACCAAAGAAAACATTCTGGAAATATTCTAAGAACATTACTTGGCTTTTGAAATAATTTAAATTTTAATGCACTCTGTCACACAATAAAGGAATGAAAACAACGACAATAGTTTTTCTGAAAGTAATGCACAAAGCATTTCTAAACTTTTCATATAAAAATGCAAAAGTTGAAAAGAGAAAAAATATATTTGTGCTGATTCTCGCAACATTTTAAACCTGTAAGTTTTTCAGTGAAAGTGGAAAGTCATAAATATGTTTTTTAATATTCTTTTACGAACAAGGAGCCGACAATCAACACTGGAAATAATAAACTCAATGCGCTTTTTTTATTGAAATTGCGACTTTCAACAAAGAAAATTATCAATAATACTTTCTTTTAAAAAAGAAATATGCAGTGGAATTTTTATTCTCGAGGGTTATTTTTATTAGAAATGTGGGATTAAAAAAGGCGAGAAGTAAAAGCGAAATTGGCAATTCTACATAACTTTTCACATTTTATCTTTTGTTCAGTTCAGTTAGTTCCCTGTGGTATTGATTGTAAAGAAATTTGTAATATGTATTTATATAGGAACTTATTGTTTTCGGTTCATACATTAAATAAATGAAAACAATGGGAAACAAGAATGCTTTCTAATTAAACAATCGCAATAAATTTAAGTCATTTTAGATATTAATTAATCTTGCATTCAGTGTTGGCATTTAAAGAATTTAAAAGAGAGATTTTTGAATATATCTCTTCTAATTTATTTGCTCTACTCTTGCGGTAAAGGTATATTTTTAGTTTGGATTATTAATTAAATTAAATTTTTTTTGTTATTTATGGTAAAGGTCTTATGATTTTACAAATATCGCGTTCTCATACTGCATTTTTTTAAAATATCGGAAATACCTATTGCATTTAGGAGAGGAAAAACTGAAAAGGATTCACGAGAGAGCTCGTTCGTCTAAAAAAAATCAGCAATATATTGAATATATATATATATATCTTTGGCATTATAGGTTTAGAACTTTTTCACTCAGAACCGATTTCAAAGAATTGGAGAGGTGTACGGCCATTCAACATGATGCGTTCTCGGATCATTAAACCACCTCCGGCATAATTGTCAATTTCGTGGACATTGGAGGTAGGTAGGGTATCTGGTGCTCTCCATATGGACATACGGCAAGAATCTGTGCTTAGGCTGAAACGGGACTCCTCGATGAACAGAAAGGTCGCCCATTGATTCCTACTCTAATCTCTATGCTGTCTGCACCATGCTAAATGGACCTGTTCGTAGACGTCAGCGAGACGCAAACAGCAGGTCTTCTGGAAAACAACCTCTCTCATGAAGTCTTTTTGAAACAGTCACCCTTAATACACGGGTTCCTGTCGCTGAATACAAGTAACGAGAGAGCTGAGAAGCTGTAGCCACACACACACACTGTTATGCCTCACTATAATCGACAAATGACGATCTTTTCTGGCAGTCGTGGCTTTTCGACGACCTTGCCCAAGCTTTCTCTAAATGGATCCAGTATCCTGGAACTGTTTCCATAAATTACACACGTCGCTAGACTTTAAATTGGACTTGACATTGGCATGCTTCTAGCCTCCCCACAATTCGCCACCTCATTCCATCCTTTAAAAACTGGTGATTACTCATTTTTACTGTTGCAATTTGAATTGAACCGATCGCTTCAAAATAACTCAAAGAAATTCACCAAGATGTGCTAGCGAACGAAATACGCCTTATCTTACACGCGCTTGTAAAGCCTGTTTTCTGACTCCGCTTACGCACACGTGTTCACTTACGTTTTTGCCTTACAAGATTTGCAGTTTTATCTAGAGTGGTGGTTTTTCATTCAGTTCAGTTCTTTTCATGCAATTCGATAAAATATGCAAATTATTTTAATTTATTTCATCATTGTATGAGTACTATATACTATTGATATATAACTATATACTATTGATATATAACTAATATACATTTTTTTATATGTACAGTGAAATACGATGGACGCGAAAACGCTTAAGGTATCCGACTACGTTCGGAACCATGATTTTGCATAAGCGTGTAAATGGATAATATTTATATATTTAGCGTCACTTAGATTAGACAATGTATATAAAATTGGGTTAAGAATAGTATTACAATAAAAAATTATTTAAGTACAATATTTTGACAAAAAATTAACTTAGAATAACCCTTTGTTAAAATGTTCTCCTTTTAAAAAAAGGCTTCTATTGTATTAATATTTTGCCTTTATAGCTCAGATCTTTTACAGAGGCTGAACTAAAATTTTTTGAAATATATAACGGGGGGTTTTATCCATGTTTTAAAGAAACAAAAGGGGGAGACTTTTTTAAAAAATACGCCGATTTATTTCAAATGGATGTAACTCTGAAAATAATTTAATTTTTTAAAAGTCACACATAGTTGAACCTCTGTAAGAGGTCCAAGTATATACAGGCAAAAAAATTAATACAATAAAGCATTTTTCACAAAAAGAACATTGGAAAAGGTTACTGTTTTTTTGCCAAAATATTTATTTATTTTAAAAAATTTTTTGTATAATGTCCTTAAAACAATTTTATACTGTATTTAAAACTAAGTGACACTAAATATCGTATCCCTTTATGCGCTTTTTAAAAATTTTGAAATAGTCAAACCCACAAAAAATCGGGAACACAAATAATACAACAACCCGACTACTTTGATACTATATATATTAAAAAAACTATGTATTTTCATAGTTTTTTTTTCTTACCCAAAAACCTTAACGTAAACATTTCCTTCTGGGAATAAACAAAATACGGGAAAAAAAAAAAGATTTAAAGGGGTGTGAAGTGAAAAGGGGAGGTCATTACAAATTTTTTTTATTATTTAAATGTTCCCACTGTATCATTGGAAGAATTCGTTACGGGGATCGGGGTTCAACAAAATGACCTCGCGGGCCACTTCAGAATCTTTACAATCCTTGGGCCCATATAAAAAAAATATATCTTTATATTAGATTTGGATACATTACAAACATTTGTTGGGTGAAAATTTAAAACAGACTGATATATTATTATTGTTTTCATTGTTTTCATGTATACAAACATAGGTAATATAACAATAATAATGCAATGATCAAAATTTAATTTTAAATGTTTAACTTTAAATTTAATCATGTGATGATAGTTTGTGTTGCAATTTTCAGTTTTTAAGTTAACCCTAATGACTGATTTCGTATCGAAAGATGGAAAGATTTTCGAGTAACAGAATCAACGTGAGCACGATAATATGTTTAAAATTTATTTTTTCTAAAAAAAAAATTCGCATAATAAAAAATTAAAATAATAAAAACACCTCTTTCAACAAAAAATATTGTACAAAATAGTCGAATTTTGTAAATTTGTAAAGAATCTCGCAGGTGGCAAAATTATTCAAGGTGGATCCTTGGTTGAACACCCCTGCATTAGATGATATAATAATCTGTGTGCACTCCCAATTATGACAAAGTCATTTTTGGACTGTTCAAAACTCAAAAAATGTCATTGATGCGGATTCCAACGACGAAAATGAAATGAATAATGTAGCTCCTGTCCCATTATCCAAAATGAGGAAGATCAGGAAAAGCATGCGCCGTTGCTTAGACGCTCATTCAAATGTTGAAATGAATAACAAAAAATGTTAAACCATTTTCCCAAAACTCAATAAATGTTTGTTTGTTTTTTCAAAACCTTGAGCATTTTGCATTAAGTTTCATTGTGAATGTTTTTAATTCATTGATTTTTATGAAATACATGCATATATACATGTGTAAACAAAATGTATACTTATTTTTTTGCAAAATGCTTTAACATCAGTTTCTCAAACTGTGGGGTGCGCCCCACATGCGGGGCATGATAACTCTACAAGGGGGGGCGAGCATATTGAAAAGTCGAAAACAAAAGATTATTTAAAATAAAATTACTAATTTACTGAAAGTAAACCAACAAAAAATACATTCTTGCATAATAAAAAATAGAATACACATTTACACTGATATAATATACTTATAAAAGTATCAGTGTTGAATAATGTATTTCACACATAATTAATTTAACAAGTACTAAGTTAAGAATAAGTAAATAATTACCACAATTATTGTGTCACTATATACAAAAATTAATACTTATCTTGATAATCTGTGCGGTTTAAAATGAATTCCTTAACTGCCGATTAAAAATTATGCGATTCGCTGCCCAATGCCACCATTTTTCACGTAGGCATGCTTATATGTTGTATTGGGCGGGGAGGGGAGGAATAAAAATAAGCAAATCCTCTGAAATATAAGTACATCCTTCGCAAACACTGTCCTTTTATTGTATTCCAAAGCCTGCGAAATATTAGAAGTGCAAAAAAGATCGTACTTTTGACTGACGTATATATACGTCCGGGGAAAAGAACGTTTTAGCTGTGCGAGACGTTTATATGCGAGGGTGGAACTTAAGAGATTTAAATTCTATTGTAGGTTTAGGATCAAAGTATTGTATTATTGAATTCAATAAATTGTTATTGTATGGAGGGAGGCGCGATGAAAATTATGTTTGAATATTGGGTCGCCAGTATTGAAAGTTTGAGAACACTGTTTAACAGGAAAAAATATTTTAGTCCCTTCAGTTTTTTGTTGGATGATTTTCACTATATATATATATATATATATATATATATATATATATATATATATATATATATATATATATGCAGAGGATGGTACAAGTTAAATCTGCCGTGGTTTAGACTTCACAAATGACAGTATAGAAAGAGAGAGATTAGTGTCACATCTCAGGTTTCAGCGTCATCACTTAATAAAGGCTCAAAGATACGAAGTCCGTCACCGGTAGCCATAACATTGCTATAGAGTGTGAAATCAATAATAAAATCGATCAGTGAAAAGAATACCATTGAACAACTTAATGTTTCAAAAATATGTTTTATTATTTTCTAAAACTCAAAAGTTAATGTTACGAAGTAACGTTTTAAGTAAAAATCTATGAACGCAATTTAGAATTATTTTAATTGTAAGAAAAGCGAATTTTACTATATAAAATTTTTATACGAATCTGAATAAATTTATAATTTTGATAACATAATTAATGATTTTACACAAAAAATTCATCATAGATTTTTAATCAGTAAAACACTGCCACTAAATGCATTTCAATACAAAACGATGATTCAAAGTATTTCATTAAATATGTTTCCATTATAAAAAATATTAAATGGAAATTTAAATAAGGGAAAAACCTGCAAATGACTAACGTAATTGTAACCTCTGGTTTTCTTCTCTAAAGACAATTTTTTTAGAACCAAAACCTATTATTGTCAATCTTTTTGTTTCAGCAAACTTCTTACATTAACATTTGCTTATGCATTTACTTTGACGTAAATTTATAGAATTAATAGTAAGTCCTCCTTTTTGTAGCATTAATTTTCAAAACTAGACGTCATTTAAGAAAATGAGATCTGTTCATATCTGGTATTGAAATTTCGTAAATAAGAAAAGTTGATTATAACATTTTCCCACTTCAGCATCTTTACTATGTTCATAAGACTGTATATCTTTAATGTAATTTATTTTTCTCCCTTCTCGAAATCTAATTATCACGCAATGTGTGTTTTCAAAAGAAAGAGAGGGTTGATGACATGCAGGATTATTTGTGGGCAGGTATCGTGTAAAAGTGGCTAGATTTGAAAGATGATCCTGGTTAAAAGTTCGTGGTAAAATTCGTTTTTTTTATAGCTTTTAATACGTTTCTGTCGTCTAAATTCTTCAGGAATCTATACAGGTGTAAAGTTGAACATATAATGAGGTAGCAACACGTAATATCAAGAAAGAAAAGTACAGCTACAAGAATAACATGTAGTGTATTTATACTTTAACCCTTTATCTACCATACTATCATTTACTACAGTTTTTTTCATGCAATATTTTTTTGAGTCACTACATTGAAAATTAAGGGATATACATAAACAAAATACTCAACTTTGGGAAATTTAATCCGTTAGAGCTCATTAATTAATTAAGGATATTCAACTGTAAAATTAATTATATACACTATTCACTTAAAATAAGTAGTCAAATCGTTTTCTAAGGTCTTCATATTAATATACAAAAAAATAAGACACCTTTTGACATTAACTATTTTTTCGGAACAAAAATTACTATCTTCGCAATCCTCTGAAAACGCAACTTCTGCTATAAATAATTATTCGCCTTCCCCACTAAAATACTCATCATACAACCCTCGCTGCCATATATCTTAGAAGAGTAGATTTAAAAGAATATTCCTACTAAATATTGTCAGAGTATTCTTAAAAGGGTTATTCTATGCAATTTTAAAGTGAATGGTACTTATTAGTACCGTCAGTAGATAAAGGGTTACATTTATTTTTAGAATACTATTTCTTTACTTTTGATATTGAATTTTTTTCCGAAATTCGCTACATTTTGGCTGTTAAGCATTTGCACATACGGCAATTCCTCAAGTTGAAGAACCATTTTATTAGTGGAACCGACTCATGGCGGCACGCACTACCAAATTTCTGACGTTTGAATTTATTCAATTCAAGCTTTCGTCGGATGTTGAATATTGCCATGATTTTATTTTCCCTAGAGTACCAGAGATGGACTGAACCTGTGACGTGAAACTTTTTTTTAGTAGAGTGACTTTCTTTTTACATTTATGTGTTAATGCATACTTCCCTTTTCTAAAAGGAGATTCTTCCAAATCACGGGGGTTGGTGGCTCACTACGGCGTTCTATGTTGTAAATGGATGCATTTAGTTTCCGGCAGTTGAAATAAATAGCATTAGTTGAGCACAGAATGAATATCAAATTCTATGGTTGTTTGGGAATAGTGCTACGGAGACTTTCGAAATGTGAAGTATGTGTACGGCAGTGATACATTATTGAGAACGTAAGCTTTTGGATGGCATTGACATTTCAGAGAATTCAGGGAAAGTGTTGACGATGTCGGACGCTCTGGACGTCCACATACTCCCCACCCCACTGCGAACATTGAAACGATCTCTCCGCGGTGGTACATAAGAAGAGGCTTCAAACAATAGTGCAAATAGCAGAATCAATTCGGATATCCTAGGCCACATATCAATGGATATTGACTAAGGATCTTAACATGTATAGGGTGTGCCAACATATCGATTCCCGCATGTTAAACGTAGACCAAAAAGCAATTCGAATGGAAATAAACTAAGTTGTTGACCAAGATCTTTCCCTAATTCGCATAATTGTTACTGAAGACGAGAAATTCAAGGCGAGAATGAAAATTGCTACCGGCGACTCCAGCCTATTTCCTAAACTGGCACATCCCTTGCTGGGTCGTCAATTTAAATCTGAAGATGAAGTTAAAAGCGTATCACCGGCTGAACTTAAGTACATAGCTAAAAGTTGATTCCAGAAATGTTTCCTTTGGAATTGAACCTTTACAAGCGATGGCAAAAGAGTGTTGTTGCTCAAGGGTCTCATTTCGAAAGAAGATGTGTGTTTCAGCATCTTAACTAATAATATTTTTTAAGTTATAGACTCATTCCGGGAACTTTTAAATCCTATCTCGTACATACCACATAATCATATGTCATGCATGTCTATGACTTCATCATACAGAAAATATATTCACTCCAACCGACATCGAACCTATGCTGGTGAGTAATTTATGTTTTAATTATGGGAGTGAAATTTAAAATTCTATTAGTGCATTAATATTTTTACAAGAAAGTAATCTAGAAGGAAAAAAAAAAGATATCTGATATCTGATATATACAGTCGAACCTCCATATTACGAACCTATATATCCCTTTAAGGACCGGATTATTTTTATCTTTAAATATTACATTCTTCTGGTTATTAAAACTACATGGACCCTAATGACACTGGGAAAAATAATAAAAAAATTCCCGTACCCCCCTTGGAACGTAGATGGTACACGCACGATTGTGGGGGTTGGACGTTAAATATGAAACAGGTCACCTAAGAAATATTACGAGTTATACATTTTTAGCTCTAAGTTGATAGAAGAAACAATCTGAATTCAACTAAAATTGGCATAAATAAGAAAATTATTGATGTATAATTACCTAGTTTATTAATTAATTATTTATTTACTGTAAAATATTTTGTTTTGTTTTTGACAAGCATAAATAACCATTGCATTTTTCACATGTTTTCGAACTGCTTTCGTAGTTTTCAAATCTGCACTTGTGTAAGGCCTTGAAATGTCATCAACACATCTAAAATGGTTATACATGTCAAGCCTTTTATTCTGGAATGGCCAGGATGAAAGCCATGACATGTATAGTAGGTCGATTATAACGCTTCTATCTTTTTGCGAGTGTAATTACAACACTGTTATTTTCATCATCAGCTAAAATACTTTTGTTAGTATGTGGAGAGGCTGATAACGCTTCAACTATCTCCACTTAAATTTTAAGCGATCCATTTTGATTTTTAGAGGAATTTTATTTGATATTGCATTTTATTTGCACAGAAACCAAGAATTTGCAACAGTTAAATCAATGTAATGAATGTGTTCAAGAGACTTTTATGGTAAAGAATGATCCAAAATGTTCCCATGTTTTTCTTCATCGCTCTTATCTGAACTTGATTCTCCTTCCAATATACACGATTCATATGTTTTGTTCGCAGCATTGTCATCATCCGAGAGATCACTAAGTTCTGATCTAAGTTCAGAGTCTGATTTATTCATCAATTACAAAATTTCTTCTTCTGCGAGAATTCTTCTCTTTTTAGACACATGAAAAAATTTTTGGTTAAAAGTTAGCTCAGTATTCCATGAAAAATAGTAATATGTATCAGAAAATGATTTTTTTTAGGGGGTGGAGGGGTTAGAGGTATGGATGCAGATATCTGTGGAGAGGATAAAAGTACCATACTCCTCAACAAATGTATGAAAAAGAAAATTAATTGCAAAAAAGAGAGAAAGAAGAAAAAAAGACTCATCCATGGTGACCCTTAAGAAAGTATGTAGCTATATATTTCATTTTTATGTAGGTGTTCATCAAAATCTTCGAAACAGAAAAGAAAATTCACATGTTAAGTACTTACCTTTACAGTTGCAGTGACTCAAGTAACGCCCAACCTGCAAGATCGAGCGGGTAACGAAATCCCGAGTCCTACAAGCAATATTAATAGAGTATAATTAACATTTTTTTTTTCTATTTTACATTTACTTAAACATCAATACAAAAATTTGTATCAAGCAATTAGAAATATATTGTTAATTACCTTTTTACGACAGATAAAAAGAAGACGTGTTTTTGTTGTATTTGAAAACAAAGCTAGATTTGCCAGCTGAAAGTAAAACATATACCACAATCATCATCTGTTGACCAATAGTAACACTTAACACTTTCTGCAAACCGGTTGAATCGTTAGATTCACGATTTTCTTACATACGACTATTCCAGAAGCAAAAACGTATAAAAATATCTAACCCGCACGATCGTGCGGATTGGGTCTTAAAGGATATTGCGAACATCTTCCTGGTACGAAGAACATTTCACGATTTTTTTCGTAAAATAACCTCCCAAAAGCGAACTACATTTTCTATATAACGAACTTTTTCTCTTGTGTTACAATTTTTTTTTCTCCCTTTTTGTCAAGTATTTCTGGATATTTCAAGTTATTCTTTCTTTTGACACATTTTATGGTGGTCATAAATCTTGAACCGATTTTATTAGGTACTTACCTTGCCGAGAGCAATATAATTCTGGGCGTTTCATCCAAGAAGTGCAACCTTTAACTCCCTACTCCAATTCATTGGAAACATCTGCGTTATTCCCTTTCACACTCAGTGGAGTTATATCGTGTCCCCGTGTCCTTAAACTGTTATCCGTTCATTTGTAGTGTTGATCAGTCGTGCTGGTAACTTCGTTTCTTGTAGTTCGAAAAGGCTAAATATCATTGCCGGTATGTAAGCTCTTGAGCATCAAAGAAAAATATATAATTCTTCAGGAAGTGGATAAGGGCTTCAAGAAGCTTTCCTTGCAGTTTTTCTTCTTTTCTTTTCTTTATTTTTAATAGTTAAGTTATATAAAATAAATATTATTTATTTACAAAAAAGTGTGAATAATTACCGTTTTTAATATATAGTGTTTATGAATTTAAAATTTGTTTTATGTGGCTTATATAAAGGAATTTGAAAGATGAACCTCTGTATAACGAATTTTTCCATATAACGAACTTTCTGCCGGGATTTAGGGACTTCATTATATAGAGGTCTGACTGTATTTAGAAACAATGGAATGACTGGAGTCTAGCGTCAGAAATAATTTCATATTTATTTTTATGAAAAATCAGGAAGATTACGATCTAGGGTTTTGAAATAGTTATTTTATTCAGTTGAATTAGTTGAGATTCGACTTAACGCGACAGAAACAATTTCGGATCGTTGAAACAATGAAATCTTTCAAAGCTTTATTTTCGGCTTTGTTGAAAAAAGTAGGTGGGTGTAAAATTGACTGTTCTGAAATCTTTTTGGTTTTTATTTATTTGTTTTGTTCTTCTGGAAACAATTTTTTGAGTACTATTTCTGGACATCTCATGTTAATAAAACTGTACATGCATGGGATTTAATCATTTTCAAAGAAGTTTCTGAGCAACAAACGTAGTCAAAATGAGTATAAAATAAATTCACTAAATTTTGAATTGTTATTCTGATATATATTGTGATAAACTAATCAAAAATCTCTCAGGGGCTTTTTATTTTCAAATAAATACGGGTATTACAAACCTGAGGTACCTAGTGATCTTTTTCATTTGCTTGAGACTTAACGTCTTTGATTAAGTCGAGTGATACACTTCCAGGATATTAAAATGATCCTGTTATATTTTCACCTCTACTTCTTGTAATCTAGTTTTCTATATTTCTTTTTGTCTAAACAACGGTGTTAAAAACAATATTAATTTCAAATGGCATTAAAAGTTATTATGATTAGTACTATTTCTGTTATATTTTATATAAAAATCAATTATTCATTCAGTTAATTTTTCATTTAATAAGAATTAGATTTTCTTTTGGTTTTAGCAAATATATATATTGCTTTAACTGTGTCAGCATGCCGTCCCACATGTTTGCCGTGTGCGGCATTCCGTAGAGCGGAAAATGGTGTCCAAGACAGACCTTTTGTGATCCCTTTGGCCAATGCTTCGCTGTAGACGAGTTGTAGAAGTTCGTCCTCTGTCAATTGGCTGGGGACGAATCTCTGTGGGATTTCTTTGATACCTTCAAAGAGACATTTTATGTAGAACTAGCTCTATAGAAAAGAGATGCTTCGGGTTTTCCGTTGGATCCTTGCTCTGAGACTGTAATACTATATCCTGAGGGACCTCCAGGTAAATGCCAAGACTAATTATTGTCAGTAGATCGACACACTTCCTCCATGGTGGGTGGAGGCGCACCAGTATGTGGATACCGTATCCTTTTTGTGGATCAATTATTATGGAGCCCGGTAAAAGCCTTGTTACACTCAAATCCTTCCCAGTCTTACCAATCTGATTTCTACCAATTTTTAATGTTTTATATTTTCGTTGCTGGATGGCGAAATATCTAAAAAAATCGTTTGTTAATCATGAAACATTTTAAGGAATAGGAGGAGGGCCGAAACGTAAAACATTATATTCAGGTGATTTATTTGTTAAAATTAAATCTGCCTTACAATACAATTTTTTTTCCCATCAAAAACAATCCTAGATTTTTCGCTTGTTTAAATCCATGTGATTCTAAATTATTTCTGAGATGTCATTCCTGAATATTAGCGTTTTTACACTTCTGAGGCGGAAATTTCCAATGCTTTTATCATTTAGATTGTAAGATCAGAAGAATCTGGTCGAAAAAGAGATTTAACCATTATTCTTACTAAACATTTACTTTTAATCTTCAATTGTCACATTATTAACTATAATTAAAATAGATTGCATAAACTGTTCAGTACCTCCATATCTTCTGAGCCCTCTGAGACGTTTCAAGCGTCACAAACTCACAGTTTGGAATTCAAATGTCTTGCCGTGGAAAGATTAACGTGCTAATGATGTGAGTCTACACTCATGGATAAAACAATTCGCGCACCAAGAAATAATTGCGGGATCGTAACAAAACTTTTCATGAAGGTACATGTCTGGGAGATATGCAAATGATTAGAAATGCAGCGTGATTGTGCATTACGTATAGCCGGTAGAGGACGTTTCACGTCGTTCTCCGTGGAGTATAAAACAGGTAACCAAATCTTGTTTGAGTGTGCTGAATCGTTTACAAAGCAAGGGTGGAGGTAGACATGCCATTCTGCCGTTTTCGAAGACAATATAAACAGCTGTCGCAATTTAAGAGGGGGAGAATCGTCAGCGTGATGGAAGCTGGATGGTCAGGTAGGCGACTAGCTTGTCAATTAGGCCGCTCTGATTATGTTGTGAGGCGGTGTTGGGACCAGTGGATCCAAGAGATGTCATTTGCAAGAAGACCAGGCTCAGGACGCCAGTCGTCGAGAAGACCGCCACATCGCAAGAAATGCACGCGCACAACCAACTGCTTCATCAAACGCTATCCAGGCACAGGTAGCACCTTCAACAGAGGCCCCTGTGTCTTCTAGAACCATAAGAAGGTGTCTGGCTGAAGGACATTTGGGATCGCGGTGCCCATCACGTGTGCTTCCCTCGGTGCCTACCCATCGATGCCTCCGCTGGAGATGTGCCACGCACGAGGAAACTGGACTGCAGCGGAATGGAGCCAGGTAGTCTTTAGCGACGAATCCAGATTCAATCTCAGCAGTGATGACAATCATGTTCGTGTTTGGAGACCCCGTGGTGAATGCCTCAATCATGCTTTGCCTTACAGCAACACACCGCTCCCACAGCTGGTGTGATGGTATGTAGTGTCATTGCCTATAATACACGGTTACCCCTAGTATTAATCTGTGGCACCTTGACAGCCCAGAAGTATGTCTATGACATCCTGCAACCACATGAGTTGCCACTCATGCAATGGCTTCCAGGAGCCATTTTTCAACATGACAATTATCGGCCTCACACAGCAAGGGTGTCACAAGACTGTCTCCGCTCTGTTACTACCCTTCCTTGGCCTGGCCGATCCTAAGATTTGTCTCCAATTGAGCTTATCTGGGATCATTTGGGACGGTGAGTTGGGCATCCTATGAGTTTGAGGGAACTAGAGGCAAGGTTACAGCATATATATGGAACGAAAAATCTCAAGAAAACATACATAAATTGTAAGCCGCAATGCCCGATCGTATCGCATTATGCATTCCTGCTAGAGGGGGTTAAATAGGGTATTAAATCCTCCGTTCTTTCGCCTTTTTCTCTGAAATAAATGATCCTTTTCCTTTGATTTTCCATTCATTTACTTATATCAAAGTAATCATTACTTATGTAAAATTTCGCTTCATTTTGACGACTTCTTCCTGGTCCGCTAATTTTTTCGTCCATGAGTGTATTTTGAGTCAAAGACTCACTAGAATTTCTCAACCTTAAATACCTTAAGGCAGAATTTCTCAAACTGTGGGGTGTCCCCTTCTTCTATGTGGGCGTGATAATCCTACCAGGGGGGCTGGAACATATCGAAAAGTCAAAAATAAAAGATTTTAAAAAATTATTAATTTACTGAAAGGAATGAAAACAAAATACATTCTGAGACTTTGTCACGCACAGGAATTTTTTCAAGGGGTAAGGGTTGAAAGTCCACCATTCTCGTAATATGTTCCAATACGGCGCCGAAAATATTCTTTTAATTTTTTGCCAACAAAAAAAAACAGTAAAAAATTAATTATTAAATAAATATTTAGCATTAATGAATAAAAGTAATTTTTAACAACAAATACTTAATTAAATTTTACATACTATATACATAGGATTTTAATCAATCAAAAAAATCAAGGGCTTCTGCCCCCTCCCCTCTTGTGTACGCCACTGATCTGAGATAGTATAAAATACACATTTACCATGAAATAATGTACTTGTAAATAAATCAGTACTGCAAAATGTATTTGTGATCCTTAATTATTTCGTAAATTAAGAACAAGTGACCTCACATGGCCTTGTCATATGCAAAATTTATAATACTTACCTTGATAATTTGTACAGTTTATAATTAAAGTCGAATTGTAGTTTTACTTCAAAGTAAATTATTTTTGAATTCAATTCATTATTATTGTATGGAGGGGGGTGCCTTGAAAAATATGATTGAAAATTGGGTCGAAAACATTGAAAGTTTGAGAAGCACTGCCTTAACACTTTTTACTAATATGACCTTCAAGTTTATTTTTAAAAAAGGGTCTACGGAGATATCGAAGAACAAGAACAAGACAATCTTGAATGATAACCCGTCCTGTGTTCCTGAAGCTCCTAGAAAAGCTGTCGTAGCTCATTTTAGACTTTTGACAGGAAATGGCTGTCTGAAATCTTGTCTCTACAGAATTGGTATCATCGACGTACCGGACTATGCACTATATGACTCTGGTCATCCTATGATAGCTGAACATTTGAATACGTGCTCTACACTAATAAGTCTTAATTCAATTGTCGAGAAATATTATGGAGTTCATATGCGCTAACGAACTCGCTGCGTAATTATTTTATCAAAGTAGGTTCAAAAATTGAGTATGGTCTTAAAGTATCCGACTACGTTCGGAACCAGGATTTTAAAATGTGCATAAAGGGATAATTTTCATGATATTGAGTGTCACTTAGGTACATGTATAACATTGTTTTAAAAACATTTTGAAAAAAAATATTTAAATACAATACTACGGCAAAAAATTAACTTAGATTTGCCTTTTTTCAAAATGTTCGCCTTTTGTGAAAAATGCTTCTATTATAATAATATTTTGCCTGTATATAGCTCAGACCTCTGTGCAGAGGCTCAACCATAATTTTTGAAAAATTCACTTTATTTTCAGAGTTACAACGAATTGAAATAATTATCGGCGTTTTTTTCTTAAAATTTTTCCCCTCTGTTGTCGTAAAACATGGATAAACCCACTTCTAAGTAATATAGTTCAAAAATTCTAGTTGAGCCTCTGTACTGAGGTTATATACAGACAAAATATTATTATAATAGAAGCATTTTTCAAAAAAGGAGAATATTTTGAAAATGGGTCATTCTATGTTTATTTTTTGTCAAAATATTTTTTTTTGTTCTTAAATAATTTTTTATTCTAATAGTATTCTGAAAACAATTTTATATACATTTTCTAATATAATTGACACTAAATATCATAAATATTATCCATTTATACGCTTTTGCAAAACCACGGTTCCGAATTTATTCGGATACCTTAATACGTATTTCAAATCAACATGGGCTGCGGTAGCCCAGTGGTTAAGGTATTGGACCATGGCAGGCATGTCATGAGTTCGAGCCCAATACCACTGAAGACCCGCCATGTAGGGCAGCGATGCACGTAAAATCTGTCGAGAGCTGAAACGTCCTCCCGTTGGTGTGGTGTGGTAGTTAGGAGAGGGGGGTGCCAGCTCAGGTGTCGTCCACGTCACTTGACCATGGTTCGAAATTACGTGGTCCGTCACCAAAAGCCCTCGTGTAGCTGAACAGTGCTACGTTAATATTCAATCACAATCAAATCAACATACTAATTAACATTATTCTCCATTAAATGTTGCCGAACCCTGACACAGATGAATCATAACAAAATGGCATGGTGAGATCATCTTCTTGCATGTTAACACCGGTTAAGAATATAAATTGAAAATAATAATTCAAATTTCATGTTTTAAATTTTTTGTTTAAATATCATGTTTGATTTAAATTTCATATTTTACATTATTTTCGATACTGTCTTTAGTATAATTTAGAAGTTTTTTTTCTAATGTATTGCAGAGCTTAAGTTGAGGTAAATTTATGTTGGTAGATTACATCACTAATTTAAAATAAATTTCTAAGCTAACCCTTGACCCTAACTAAAAAGTTTCATAATATAGAAGAAAATGAATGATTTATATACATAAAATTAAGCTGTACAAAATTTACGTTTGTCTGAAGGTCAAAAGGTGAGTGACAGTCTGCCCAAATGGATTATCTAACATGACGTGATGCTAGTTTAGTGTTCCGATAATAGAAAGAAAAGTGTTATTGGTCACACCCGGACGATTTGACAGCTTCTCTAATCGCCCAAACTGGTGCACAATTTACTTTACTTACAGAAATCACCCGATTTTCATCTCAAATGCGCCTTCTTTCAGCTCTTGCATAGTAAGGTTTAAATGAATTTTGTTTTTCCCTTTTCTCTTACAGGAGAATACGCAAAATAAAATTGAATAAGATAAAGCCTCTCTTCGCAAAGGGTTCATTTTAATATTTATGCATTATAATAATTTTCATGTGAGATTTTAATGAATTTGACTCTTTAAATAAGCTTGACTTCACATTGTTTTAATCTAATACTGTGGACTTGTTTTTAAATTTACCGTATTTTAATCAGTTATTTTGTGCAACATAGCCTCTATATATAATTTGGCTGTGTTACAGCATAAAACCCATTCATTAGCTTTCCTATATATATATATATATATATATATTGCGGAAAGTTTATAGTTGTAGGATTTCAATGGCGCACGTATCTAAGAGAATTTGTCATTGCATCCATATAAGTTGCACAAATAAGTTTATTAAGAAGTAATCTATGGCTACTATGGGTCAAAAAATTAATAATGTGTTAGAATCATATAGTTTTATCTTTTCCCATACGTTGAAACCAGATGAAAAAAAATAATTTTGAATTTCATTCCCCAATATTTCTCCATTGTTAAATAGCAACTGCAAATATAAGGTTTCGGTTCGGGTTTTTAACTTTATTTTTTTTTCAAAAAACTGCAACACTCATGCATCTCACAGATTAATGTGAGTACACTTTTAAAACGACTGTTTAACTTTTTTAGAAAATTTTTATTTTTTAAAAAAATTATTTAGCACCCATTTTATATAAAATTATTCACAAATAAACTGACTACTGAAATGCAGATTGGATAAAGAAAATTATTTATGAAACTTTACTAACACAGCATTTAGTACTTTTATTAAGTCATTGTACTGAACCAAAATATGTAATTTATCTTCAAGAAGCTGTTATCAGTTTTCTTTTTTAATGGTATTTCATCTTTACAACAATCCTGCTGACGAATTTCAGAATTTCCTAGTCTTGAAACTCTAATAAACTCCTTGTAAAATGTGTTTACTTGGAATGCATGTATTAAAAATTTATTTCGAAGCCTTTTTTTTAAATATCCAATAACCCAGCCATTTTAGCTGTATATACATAAATTACTTCATGTATGAGTATAAATTCCTTTCAAGAAAAATACATTTTTTAAATTAAACTTTTTTTGCCAAATGTAATAATATCTTATGTAAATTTAATGAATTTTGTTAATCTTTTATAAGACTCTAGAAAGTCGGTAAAAAATTATTAGCACATATTAACATAATGCAATTAAATTTATATATATATATATATATATATAAAGATTTTTCTGTTTCAAAAGTTTTCATTTGGTATAAATGATAACTTTGAATACTTACAAATTTCAAAAACTTTAGATTGAGGCAAAGACGTAGAAAATTTCCTGTGTGTAATATTCAATATAGAACTTCATAAATAAACCTCCTTTTTTCATATTTATTTTCTATTACACGTACTTTTTCAGTTTTTTGAATGTGCTTTTCCGTGTTCTACGTAAAATATTTTGAATATATGTTTCAGGGAATAATTTTTAATTGTAAATCTTAAAATAAAAATCTAATTTAAAGTTTTCTTTAAGTATAGAAAAATATTTTAATAACTTTAATATCTCGTTTAGCATTTTATGACCTTTAAATGGTTATTTTAAACAAAACTTTTAGCTTAGATTTCTTTCAAATTAACATGCTGCGATCCGTGGTTTGCTAGATAATAAAATGTGTCAGTCGAATTAGCTCAAATTTTAAATAGAGTATTTCCACAAAACCACAAAATATTTGTTATTGAGATTTCTCTGTATTTAAAAGTTTTTCGAGTACATTGCCAAAATATTTCTTAACACTAGAGAGACTGCGATTTAGTATATACCTATATTGCCAAAACTGCATTGTCAAAGAATGATTAATGTTTAAAGAAATTTGGTTAAAATTAACTATTAATATTTTTTTATATTATTTACAGTCATATAACAAGTTATTAGTAAATATTAACAATAAAAAAATTTATTTCCCTTGGAAAAAAATTATATTCAAAAAAGTTCTAAGAAATTGGGCATTATATTTGTAACTGTTTTTCTAAATGAAATTAAAAAGCTGTCAAAATGACTTCCTTGAGCAATCTAGTGTTAAGGAAAATAATACTTGTACCAACTTAAATAATATTTTTTTTACATAGTTTTTATGATTGTATTAAAAATTTCTTCTTTTCTTACATCCAAAATTTTAAATTGCGTACTATTTTTATGAAGTGTTCGTACCTTAAGTCTACTGCTTCTCTAAGGAATATTCAGAATTTTTTTCCTCATGTATTATCTTTAAGTCATTGTGTGTAAAGAAACCTGGGAAAAATAACACTTTTTTATTGACTGTAGAGCCAACTTACTGCACCGTTGAACTCAGTCTAAAATTTTTTAAGCATTCTCATTTTTTTTACTTCTACTTTTATTTTTATTTGTTAGATTATCGTACTAAACTCTGATTTTTTTTTTTCAATTTGGAAATTTTTTCAGCATTCGGTTTCTTAGCTTTCGCATTACTGTTTAACCTTTTAGTTAGTCACGAGACCTCGCAAACTAAGGCACTTCTGCTTGCAGACGATAATTTTTTCGTTACCCCTTACTAAATTAGCTCCCAAGTGCGTAGGATCGATGTGCTAATGAGTAACCCTATCTTCTCCCATTTACTCTAAGATTATAAGAATTTTCTTTGGAAGTGATCATAAGCACGTCTTTGTTAAAAGATTTCTAGCACAAGCATGCTATAATTTGATTTTAAGATTGTGTTATGGATTATCTGCTTATAATTTACGCTTGAATGGGATATGTTTGTTATAGGAGTAAGGGAAAAAAACAGTCATTCATAAATGAATAATAATGATAGAAAATATTAATTGCAACCATCTATTTTAGGTTAATGTTTGAGAGATTGCTTGTTTTCGTAATGCAATAAAAGTCTCTAATTTATCAATGAAAGTAACTAAAGATTATTATTTGAAATGAAAATAATTCAGTAAATATGTAATTCATACTTGTATATAGGATGCATGGGAAAGTCTCTTTAGCCTGAAAATACTTGCGAATGGAAAGAGCTACAGCTCTGCAATTGAGTTGACGGTATAGTAAAATGAATACACCCTATCGAATGCGAACGGCAGCAGTACCCTTATCGATGAACTATGGGAAGTACATTGCTAATAAAAGAAGAAAAACAACCAATAAAAACTTCCAATTACAAATTTTACAGCACCAATTAATTAAAATGAAACGACATTTGGTTCAAACTAATAAGGTAAATTGTCGTCTGTATACCTAAAAATGATCATAGTTTTGGGCAAATAAAATTTCTTGGTCGCATTAGGCATTGCTTAAACGAACTAGATTGCTAAATCAACACAATGCCCACTATTGGAGATGAAAAATCCCTCGTTAGGTCTATTCATCAGACACCAAAGACGCTGGTTTATTAACGTGCCATGCGGAATCTGGAAGGATCGTCTCCAGGACTTGTGTTCTACTAAGGTACATTAAAGAACCGTGATTTTGCAAAAGCCTATAAATGGATAGTATTTATGATATTTAGTGTCAGTTAAATTAGAAAACGTATATAGAATTGTTTTAAGAATATTATTACAATAAAAAATTATTTAAGTACAATATTTTGACAAAAAATGAACATAGAATGACCATTTTCAAAATATTCTCCTTTTGTGAAAAATGCTTCTGTAATAATAATATTTTGCTTGTATTCAGCTCAGACCTCTGTACAGAGGATCAACTAGAATTTTTGAAACATATAACTTAGAAATGGATTTATTCATTTTACTACAACAGAGGGAAGAAATCTTAAGAAAAAAACGACGATAATTATTTCAATGGGTTGTAACTCTGAAAATAATGTGAATTTTTCAAAAATCATAGTTGAGCCTCTGTACAGAGGTCTGAGCTTTACTTTATCTAAGTAAAATATTATTATTATTATGGAAGTATTTTTTATAAAAGGAGGTTTTGAAAAAAGGTTATTCTAAGTTAATTTTTTGCAAAAATATTGCATTTAAATCATTTTTTTTTGTCATAATGTCTTTAAAATAGTTTTATACATGTATTCTAATCGAAGCGATGCTAAATATCATGAAAAGTATCAATTTATGCACTTTTTTAAAATCACGGTTCCGAACGTAGTCGGATACCTTAAACGAACTGAGGAACCTCTAACCATTACAGGATATAATACCTGACTTAGCAGATGATATCCTTCTGTCCGAATTATGGTCCTTGTGTTGCCAACATGATTGTCCATCTGCACACCAGACAGCTGGAATGTGAAGCTTTCCCAAAGATTAGTTTGGACAACAAATTATTGGTAATGGTGGCAGTGTTGAATGGCTTCCTTCATGATCATTGAACCTCACTCCGTTGGATTTTTCCTGCAGTTACATAAAAGATCAGGTTTATGAAAATTCACATACAAGTTTGCTAGATCATTAACGTTAGAAACTCGAGAGCAGGATCGGCAAATGAGAAAACAGTCTTCGGGAAAGTATGATATTTTAGTAACATTCAATCACAATTCAAGGATTTAATTACGTCAAACGAACAACCAACTCAGTCACAGAAACTTTATTATTTGAATCCATGTCTTTCAAGTGAAGTTAAAGAATTTGCCTTCATATTTGATACCTGTTCTTCTTTATACACTGCTAAAAAAATTAAGAGAGCGCAAGGATTTAACCAAATTACGCAAATATTTCTCCTGATAACTAACGTAAAGCAAAACATCCATAGTCTAAAGAGTAGATAAGCTGCAAGTGGACAACTCCAGGAAACCAAAATTATAAATAACTTTTCATGTTATATCCTTAAAATTAATGATTCTATTGAGGACACATTGAATCTGTTTTCTTTGCTTGAATCAATTGGGATAAAAGATTGCTAGCCCTAAAATGACCAGGTTATGAAATTTTTTAAAGATACAGTACAATATAATAATGCTCCATAAGTAGTATAATTGCCTTTCCATAAAAATTGAAAATAATTGTCAGATAACTTTCCTGTGGCAAAATTTTTCCAGAATTTGTGGTGAAGGTTACAAAAAGATATAAAATGCTTTAAACCAAAACAAAAATAAATGGTTCAAGATTATTTGAATCAAAAAACGATATAAAAAGCGCGCTCGCGTGACCAATTCTCAGCAAAACGATATTATATTCTTACCTCTCTCTTATAAAAAAGAAATATCAGAGGAAAGGTTCTGAAATTAAAGTTTATGTTTGTATATTGATGTGCCTTGTAACAAAGGTCATTTACCTGGAGATAATCAGTAATTTCACTTCTATCTCAAGCTCTAATTGCTGCATCGGAAGGATTTATTTCGAGAAGGAGCAAATGCAATAAAATATTTTCGGATAATGGGACTAACATGTGATAAGAGCTAATAGAGAAATGAAAGCTTTGACTAAGTTTGTAAGAAATCAAGAGGAGTCCTTATTTGCCTTTTTCGCAGAAGACATTGAATAGTCATTTATTCCCTTAAAAGTCCAAACTGGAGAGGCCTTTGGGAGGCCGGTATTAAATCATTCAAAAATCATTTCAAATGGGTTGTGAGAAATTCAAAATTAATTACGAAGAATTTTAAATGTTAATAGCCCCAATCAAAGCAATCTTAAATTCTCAACCTCTAGTTAAACTTTCATCCAACTTTCATAATTTGTAAGTTTTGACAACAGAATATTATTTAATCAGAACAGCGATCACAGCTATAGTTGAGCAATCTCTGATAAAAATTGCGTCGAATCTTTTAAGAATTTGGGAAAGAATAATTAAGTCGGTTCAAAGAATATAGAAAAGATAAAGACTAATTCTTGAATTGGATGTAAAGAAGAAGGAAATGGATATAATTAATATAGAAAATCTTAATGTTTGTAAATGGAAATTAGGACCTGTTGTAGCATTATATCCCTTTAAGACCCGAATTATTTTAATTTTGAAATATGAAATTCTTCTGGTTATTAATTCTATATAGACCCCCAATGGGACTGGGAAAAATAATAAAAAAATTCCCGCCCCCCTGGAGAGTAGACGGTACCTGCACGATCGTGCGAGTTGGGCGTTATCTGTGAAACAGGTCACCCATGAAATTTTACGAGTTACACATTTTTAGCTCTGATAGAAAAAAACAATCTTAATTCAACTAAAATTGTTACAGATAAGGAAATTTTTATGTACATAATTAACTCTTTTATTAATTCATTATTTGTTTACTGCAAAAATCTTTTGTTTTGTTTTTGACAAGTATAATTAATCATTGCATTTTTCACATGTTTGGAACTGTTTTCAAATCTGCATTTGCGAGGCCTTGAAATGTCATCAACACATCAAACATGGCTATACATGTCAGGCCTTTTATCCTGGAATGGCCAGGATTAAAGCCATGAAGCGTATGGCTGGTGGATTATAACGCTTCGATCTTTTTGCGAGTGGAACTACAACACTGTTATCTTCATCATCAGTTAAAATACTTTTGTTAGTAGGTGGAGAGGGTTATAACGCTTCAACTATCTCTGACTTAAATTTTAAGCAATCCATTTTGATTTTTAGATTAATTTTATTTGATATTGCATCTTGTTTGCACATAAACCAAGAATTTGCAACCGCTAAATCAATGTAACGAATGTGTTCAAGAGACTTTTATGGTAAAGAATGATCCAAAATTGTCTTTCCATTTCAAATATTCCCATGTGTTTCTTCGTCGCTCTCATCTGAACTTGGTTCTCCTTCCAGTATTCGAGATTCATGTGTTTGTTCGCAACATTGTCATCATCCGAGAGATCACTAAGTTCTGATCTAAGAGTTCAATCTGATTTATTCATCAATTGAAAAATTTCTTCTGTGAGAATTCTCCTTTCAGACACCTGAAAAAGTTTTTGGTTGAAAGTTAACACAGTATTCCATGAAAAATAGTAAAATGTATCAGAAAATTTTATTATTTTTTAAT
>BMAV01024590.1:1085327-1134582 GCA_019973955.1 Trichonephila inaurata madagascariensis
TTTTGTTAAGCTCATTTTTTTTATTTGAAGAAGAAAATATTTTAAATCCTTGAATATGGACACAATTTAAAAATAAAATATTCAATAATCTACAAATTTTAAACTGTTTTATTCATAAAATAATACTGGGAAACCTAGCAACATCCATCAATATTTTAACTGGAATTTTTTAAGGGAATAGAATACGATTCAATTGACTCAAATTGGTCAAAAAATAAAATTCTTTTATCTAAATGATTCTTTATATATGTCTTTCTATAATCTTACTAAATTCTAAAGCTCTAATTTAAAGTACCCAGAGTTATGATATCCTCTATGTTCATTTTTATTCTCACCCCTATGTGGCAAATAAAAACTTTATAAACTGATTTATCTTTAAAAAATATATAATCTGCATTTATAAAGGATATACAGTACCCTTTTCAAAAAAAAAATTTCTGGAGACAGTAACAGTAAAAATATTTTATGTTTTATATTCATTTTAAATTATTAAATTGATTCTGAAAGAGTAAAAAGTCAGTTTGACCAGCCATTGTTTTCCAATTTTAAAAAAGTTAAGAATTTTTGAAGTTTTTTTTCAAACTTTTATAAAATGCTCACTTTTTAAAATTTTTTAGTCAGTTTAAGTTATTTATATTTCTAGATTATTGCAAACAAAAGTTAGTATGGATTTGAAAATCTATTCCCTTGTTGATTTTTAATAATTATTCTTCTAAAAAACCTGGATAAAACACGAATATTTTTAAAATATTAACTTTAACTTTTTAAAAAAAAAATAACTGGAAATCTCAGCCCTAACTATATACTAACTTCGATAGAACATACGTTTGAGAGTACATACGAAAAACTTCAAGGGTCTAAGATGAACGGAAAAAATGCCTTAAGGATTAGAAAACATTTAAACCTTCAAAACTGAAAGTTTGAGAAAAACTCATTTAAAGTTTGTAAGGGCATAAGGCAAAAACTTATAATGCCCATATAAAGCTCTAATCCTTTAATATATTATTTTCCAATGTATATTCTACATTAAAACAGTATTTTAATTAAATGTAGAGTCGGGGGTAGCCTAGTGGTTACAGCATTGGATTCCAGTCCGGAAGGCCTGGGTTCGATGCTCGATGCTACCAAACACCCTCCGAGTACGCCCGGAGTACTTTTTCATTAAATCAGAGAGTCCGAAAGTCTTGTGAGCGGTCGCAATCGAAACCACAGGTGTAAGGGGCTGGAGGATACTTCCCTTTCCTCAAGTTCCATGCCTACATTGTGGAGGTGGAGACAGGTAGAGTGTCTTCATCTGTCTTGTAAAGGTACAACCTGTCTCAGGCTCTGGCAACTTTCATTCCCTCCCTTCGGGAAGGACACAACAACAATTAAATGCGACTGCAAAATGTTTTTCTGCATAATGTTGATAGCATTTGTTACGCGACGATAGTTTATTCAGCTTAAACTTTACCTAATATTTTCATAAAAAATTTGAAACACAAAGCATTTATGTACAAAATAATAATGATACTAATCTATGCTAAAAATAACCAGGTTTGTTCATAAAGTTTAATTTTTTTCGGTTTCAAAATCGGGCAGCTTAGGAAGATTTAGCTCTTGTTGTGTGTATGACTTTAAAATACTAAAATATAGTACTACAATATATTTACTATAATGTAGTTGGGTACATAAAGGAAATATTCAGTTTTATCTGTAATACTTGTATTCAGAAGTCTAATAGCAGAGTATCAGATAAGGACTGATTTTTAGATACATCATTTTCTGTAGTATTTCTTTCAATATTCTTCAAAATATTGTTTCTCACAGCAACCTGAAAATGTTTTGGTCATGGCATTTTTTCAACAGAAAAAAATTATTGATATAGCTTCTAAATTATATAAACTATTTATTAAAGCAAAAATTGACCTAGAAATCAATTTAAATGAATTAAGTATGAGAACTCAAAAAACTCAAAACATAATGAAGCAGAAATAATTTTAGTATTGAAAATCGAAATTAAATGTTTTAACACTAATAGCGTTGATTGGGCTCAAAAATTATTTTAATTGAAGAGTGGAAAAATGCTTTAAAATGGAACTAAAACCATTACCATAGTTCAGGAAACTTCAAATATCTTAAAAACTAGTTTGTTAGAAGATCTGAAATTTGGTGGCAAGCTTCCCAACGATATGAGCCACAAGAAAATGCAAAAAAATTATTTCGGTAATTATGAAATGTGTAGGGTACTGTGTAGCCTTTAAATGCTAATGCTTGATGTTTTATCTAACTATTGCTATTTACAAAAGCTGGTATATATTTTTAAATCAAAACAGTATTTATTTTCTTAAAAAAATAGTTGAATTTAGAATTTATACACTTTCCGAGAAAATTTCAACAGTCATTCATAAAAGAAGTATTTTAAGCAAATCAATCACGTTCACTGAAAAGCCGTGCCAACTTTTGTTATACATAGTTCGATGTACTTATTAAATCAAATTTCATGTGTGTTTGTTAGTTATTGTAGGAATAGCATTTAATATCACTTCATGGGTTTTTTAATTTTTCATTAAAAATTAAATGGTTAGCTTTTTGGGGGCATTTTTAGCATAAAAACGTTTTTACAAAATACATATACATGGGACAACCAAAGAATTTATGAAAACTATTAAACCAAATATATTTTATACAAATCATACCATATACCCGCTAAACTCGAGCTCCTTAATTCTCATTCTTGATTATTTATGGTTTAAAATAAACATACAATTTACAACGAACAAGTATCCTCTGATTTTATAATAATTCTACTAACTTCATATTTTACTTTAAATTTTATTTTTTCAATACAATTCAGTTATCAGGATAAATTTAGGTTGTTATATAACTAAACTTCACAATTTTTTTTCATAATTATATTAATTCTGTAATAAGTAAATTATTTTATGTTAATCCAAGTGCATTTTATTGAAATTATTGTTATATTATCACTCTCGTTTTGTGATATTATAATTATAATAATAACCATTAGAACGAAACATTAGGACTATATTAAAAACGAACCGTTAGACATCTATTCTTAAGCACAGGTAGAATTAACCATATTCCTAATGTCGTAAATACTTGCTAACGACGTCACGGTTCTCTGATCTGCTACAAATCTAGGAGATATTAGGCTTTATCTAGTTATTTATATGAATCTCTATTATTACTTGGTTTATTAAGCTGCTCTGACATTAAACAGGTAGATTTATATAACAGGAAATCCTTGAGGATTCCACTACAACAAAAAAAATCCTTATCACTTGTTTGTATAGTTGAAACTAGATAGCTCATAAAATTTCGCTAATTGTAGACTTTTAGAAAGAACCTATTATAAGAAAAGAAAAAGTGTTAGCATGAATTTCTAATTACTTGGATGAATACTATCAAGGGTGTATTTTTATAAAATTAAAATTTATTTCAGAAATAAAGCGATGGTTTTAAATTAATTGAATGTGTTTACTCTGAAACACATATCCTGTCATGAATAAAAAAATAATAATAAAAAAGAACTTTTATTTAAAGTTTTTAGAAATATGAGTTTCATTGCCTTAAGGTATCCGACTACATTCGGAACCGTGATTTTGCAAAAGCGTTTAAATGGATAATATTTATAATATTTAATGCCACCTAGATTAGAAATTGTATTTACTATTGTTTTAAGAATATTATTACAATAAAAAATTATGTAAGTACAATGAACATAGAATGACTCATTTTCAAAATATTCTCCTTTTGTGAAAATTGCTTCTATTATAATAATATTTTGCCAGTATATAGCTCAGACCTATCTACAGAGGCTCAACTAGAATTTGAGAAATATATATCTTAGAAGTGGGTTTATCCATATTTTACGACAACAGAGGGGAGCAATTTTAAGAAAAAAAACGCCGATAATTACTTCAATTGGTGGTAACTCTGAAACTAATGTGATTTTTTTCAAAAATCCTAGTTCAGAGTCTTTGGAAAAGCCTTTACTTTATATAAGCGAAATATTAATATTTTAGAAGTATTTTTTTTATAAAAGGAGAACATTTTGAAAAAAGATTATTCTAAGTTAGTTTTTTGCGAAAATATTGTATTTAAATAATTTTTTTGTCAAAATATTCTTAAAACAATTTTATACATGTATTCTAATCTAAGTGACACTAAATATCATGAAAATTATCCATTTATGCGCTTTTTTAAAATCACGGTTCCGAACGTTGTTGGATACCTTAATGTAGAAGAAGAATATTTGTGTTTATCTTTTTAAATATAGATATCTGTACTTAATTAATTTTACTCTAAAAACAAACGGTTGTTTCATATTATGCATGTTTTTAATTTTATGAAAGAAACCGTAGTTTTAAATGAGTTTAATTTTGAAACCATGGTGGGAATCTCTGTTCGCGTTATTCTGAGGGGCAACCCAGAAAAGAGACATCTCGAAAACACATCAAATTTTAACTCTAGAACGTACGGGATTTTGATTAACCTTAAACGCCCGCCTGTGTCGTTTCGACACCGTGATATAAAATGTATAAAATAGTTGTAATGTGTGACCTATTATTTGCTGCACTACTGTTCAGTAGGGTTTAGTTTTAAGACTTCTTAATATTATTCCATATAGTTATCAAATATTATGATCCCTAATATTAAAAATCTGTAACAAAACAAAATACTTAATCTTGTAAAATGAAATAAAACAATAATATTCATAAATTGTAGTATAATAAGGAAAATCATAGTTTTTGTGAGAATGCGAGTTTTTTCAACTTTATTTATCGTTCTTATGCGTAATGTTTTGTACATACCTCATTTGCAATGAATACAGTGATGTTCAATTTTTCCTGTACATTTTCCGCATAAAGTTTTCATGCAAGTGAAAACTATTTTTTATTTGCAAGTATTACACCTAGTAATTTATCCCATTTTGCGTTTTAGTGAATTTGTAATTCCTTTAAGGTATCCGACTACATTTGGAACCATTATTTTAAAAATACGCATAATTGTATACAATTTTCATGATACTTAGTGTCACTTAGATTAGAATAAATGTATAAAATTGTTTTGAGGACATTATGACAAAAAAAATTATTTAAATACAATATTTTGGCAAAAAATTAACTTGGAATAACCTTTTTTCCAAATGTTCTCCTTTTGTGAAACATGTTTCTATTGTATTAATAATTAGCCTGTATATAGCTCAGACCTTTGTACAGAGGCTCGACAATGTGATTATTGAAAAATGCACATTATTTTCAGAGTTACAACCATTTGAAATAATTATCGGCGTATTTTATTAAAATTTCTCCCTTCTGTTTTCGTCCAACTTGGATAAACCGACTTCCAAGTTATGCATTTCAAAAATTCTAGTTGATCCTCTGTACAGAGGTCTGAGCTAAATACAGGCAAAATATTATTATAATAGAAGCATTTTTCACAAAAGGAGAATATTTTGAAAATGGGTCATTCTATGTTCATTTTTTGTTAAAATATTGTACCTAAATAATTTTTTATTGTAATACTATTCTTAACCCAATTTTATATACATTGTCTAATCTAAATGACGCTAAATATCATAAATATTATCCATTTACACGCTTACGGTTCCGAACGTAGTCAGATACCTTAAATTCAGTATTTAATGTAATTTGAACTTAACAGTTGATGAGAATATACTATGTAACGAAACACTTAGACGGAACGATTTTAGTATAACTAACTCATTTCCACTGTGAACCAAATAACACTGCATCCAAGGTCAAATAAACTTGCTATATTACTCCTGGAAGTTTGTTTTATAATGATATCTACTTAGTGAACTAACTTTCGCGGAATGACAGATATTTATAATGATAAATTGTCTTGGTGTCGAAACGACACCAGTGGAAGTTCTAGGTATATTTAGTTGTAAAATCTATCCTAATCCCCTAGTACCACAATATTTTTTCTTTGTAATCGCTGTGGAAAATGATTAAAATTTACGAAAAATTTTCAAAATCCCTGTAAAAATGTATAAAGGAGAACAAAGTAAACAGGTTCCGGTGTCCAATCCACATCGACGGACATACTAGAGTTAATCCGATTAATTTCAGAGGTGATATGGCTGCAAATAGCTAATAGGAGTGAGTAAGCCTTAATTAATAATAATTATAAAATATACTCATCAAGCATGTACGAAGAAATACATACGCATGATTTTTCTACTCTGGATATAGATGTAAAATCCTAGAGTCTTATGCTATGACACGTTGACAATCCAAATTACATTTCTCACAAATATAACTCAAACTAGCGCCAATAATATCTTACTTCTGTCTTCCTTTTCGATGTAGATTAACTTAACTTTAACTAGCAATTTTCATTTACATAAATCACTGTTCCTTCACAAAAAGGGGTTCTGAAACCAAACAGTTCATTAAAAGCTTTCCCCTTTAGTATTAGTAGCAGGATCCGAAGTGAACCCGTTACAAAAGATTTTTGTAAAAATCATGTAATCAATATTTTTAAGAACCCATCTCTCTATTGAAAAGTTCGTAAAGGAATCTAACAATATTTTTACATTTGTCTTTCTCCCTCTGTTGCTTTTTCCCTCACCATCTCTTTCTCTTTCCCACTCTCTTTCTATAACATTTTAAAAACTATTTGTAATCAAAAACAATCAAATGAAATTAATATATATTTTTTATTAACGCATTAGTTTCGTGATGAAAACTAAAAGTTTCTCAAGAAATTATAAAACTATCAGTACAATGCTCCAAAGTGAAATATAAACTATTCATTTACTATAATTTAATATGATACTTGAGTACAAAAAAAAAATACTTATTCTCTGATTCTGAAAGAGCTTATTTGTTCTGAGAAATGATTCGAGACAACATTCACTCAGGTAATCAAACCCTAAAAAAATACTTCTGTACAAAACTCTGACTCTCCGAATATCGCAAATGAGAAACCTTATATATGGTTGAACGAAAAAATCCTGATCGAGCTCTGCTTTTAGATTCCCAGAAGCTTGGAAGGAAGGAAGATTTCGAGCTATCTCGAATTGCAAGCTGAGACGACGCCCGCTAAATGAGACAGAAAAGTGGCTCATAAGAAACAGCGGCAATGTATCGACTCATTATGGTAGATGCCTTCTTTATTCTTTCTTGTTTTCCGTTTTTGGCGATTGTCTCTCATCTACTTCCTTTGATATCGATGGTATCACGTTTGCAAAGTGAGAAGCTGAAAGGTGGATTGTTGTGTATCAATCAGGATAAACTGTCCTTGAAGTAAGGCTTTCTTGAAAACGATGACATATATTGCGGTTTTCGGGAAATAATAGCAACACAAAGCCGCTGAATTGGCGTTACATTTGAGGTAATTGTGTAGACCTGTATTTGTAATTACTGGTAATACGTTGTTGATCTGTTGTGGGGATTGCATGTATTGTTTCTATAACCTGTAAAAAAGAAATCGTAACACAAACTTAGATACTATATTCTGTGACAAAAAATAAGTTTATGGGATAAATAGAAAAAAAGAACTATTGTTCGTTATCGCATGCCATTTATGAGAAGATAGATTTATCTTTAACTAGAATAAAAATCCTTTATAATACGAATACAGTTTGGATTTGGACAAAATTATGTGCATATTTTTTTACTATCTATATTACGATATCCTCAAATTTCGGCTTGATGATGAATATACGCTCCTATTATACAATTCACATGCATGCTTTAATCCCTGGCTATTTGTGTAAGGCAATTATTTTTAGTTTAAGGATTTACGTATAAAACGATCTTTCGGCTAAGGAATAAGAAACACCGCATGCGTGTTCTTCAAATTTAAAGAGTTAACAAATGTTTTCCAAGGTTTTTATAATTTTACTGATGATTTAAATAAATACATTTCTTAATTCAGAACTTAAAAAAAACATGTTAGGAGAAAAAATTATGTTGAAGAAAGTTTTAACATATATGAGTTTTTAGTATTTAAAAAAGTTTAGAAGAGACAAAAGAGCACGCGCATAGATAAAAATATTTAAGAATTTCTTATATTTATTCTCTGTTGTGATTCTTTTTGTAACTCTGCATCCCATCATTTATGAAGTATTTTTTAATGTTTTTTAAGGAAACTTTTTGTTATAAAAAAAATTGTTTCTTTTCTCTTTTTAAAAATAATTATGGTTTCCTTTACAGTTTCATGGATATAAATCAGCGGGATTTTATTTTCATATCTCCTTCCAGATAAATTAATACAGTTTTCTAAGCTGAAATGGAATAAAAGCTGATGAAAATTAAATAATAACACATGACAAATAAAATTACAATTTACAACTCTTAAATTATAAAATGAAAAAAATATTTGGTTGATCAAGTGCCTTAATATATTTTGTAAACTTTACAAAAAATCTGTTATTCACTACTTTTGTAACAGTGACAAACTAATCAATCTTATTTGAAAATAAAACTTTTGCGTTATGAAATTCCTGAATTAGAATGTTATAACTGTATTTACAAGGAAAACTTAAAAAGTAAATTTTAAAAATTAACAGAATAACTCATAATTATGAAAAATATAAAAGAGAGCATCATTTTACCAATATCATTTTATATAATATTTTTCCATTAACTGAAGTACATTACAGAAAAGGTTACTTAATTAAGATTTTACTGTAAAAAAAAAAAAAATTTAAATGTCCGCATACAGTAAATAAAAGTTATTTAAAAGTTAGTTATTATCTATTTATTAAAAATAAAATTAAAAAATTAGAAACAAAATTTTTTTATTTGCATAGCTTAGATAGTTTTAATCAAATTCAAAATTAATTCATGTATTTATATTAAATTCTAAGAAATATCAGAATGAAAGTATATAGATAGAACCACAAAAAATATTTAAAAAAATAAATAAAGTAAACATTTTTACAAACAAGTAAAATATTTAGTACAATTTTCAGCAGGAAACTAAAGAGAGGCCCAGTGAATTTTATACTTATAAATTATGCATATTACTTATAAATACTTATAAATTATTATACTTATAAATTATGCATATTATATAAGATTAAGGCAGAAATAGACACATACTGCTGCAATGTTGGAAAATTAAAAGCGGGTGGAAAGCTAAAATCGTACTTTTTTGATAATTTGATATTTTTACATTTTTATATTGTATAGATTTTAATTTTTCTAAAAACCCTTACTTTAACCTCTAGGGCAATTAGAAGTCCTTAAAACCTATTTTTAAATAATCGTTAAAACTGGGCCTCGCCCATTTGAATGGCGTAAAATTTAAACAAAGTACTTCGTTTTTGCTTAAAAGATGAACATTTGATATAAATCAAAACATCTATCTTTTATTGTAAAGTGAGCCTTTTATTTTTTCATTTCCTAGCCGATTATAAGTCTCACTGTATACATTAAAATCAATTTATCTCAAAATGTAAATTTGGATGTTCGATGTACCTTTTCTGAGAAACTACTGTTCACAGGTATGTAAATTTCTTATGATATATTTATAATGATGGCTAATATATACTTAAATGAGCTTTTAGTAAAAATTAAAAAAAAATTTTTTTACAAATTTTTTTATGTGAAAAATGGGTCAAATTTTACTATGTTTGATAAAATATTTTATAAATTATGAAAAAATTCAAAATTAGCTAAAAGCTCATTTCAGCATAATGAAAAAGGTGTACTTTAATTGTATGAAAAATTTCAAACATTTATTCATAACAGATTTTGAGAAAAGGTATATCGAAAACAGCCAATTTAACATTGTCGGTATAGAGGTTTCCTACTCTTCTTAATAATATATATTATTGCACTTGTATAGTTAGACAAACTGAACACGAATAATATTACACGAACAATTACTAAAAAGTTGCGACTATATATGTTTTTCATAGAGGAGTAAAAAGATATGCGTTTCATATATCTTAAAAAACATAGACTTCTAAATTTGTGGCATTATTTTGTTGATATGGAGGCACTTATAGATTTTGAGAATGCTTAAAGCGTTTCCTATTCTATAAAGAAAAAAATTCTTCAATTCTAGTTGGACAAGGATTATTTCATAGAAAACTGGGTTCGGCTGTTTTTAAAAAAATCAAATGTTACGATATTTAACTATAGAAACTAAATTTAAAACTTACCATTGTCACTGCCCTACGGTAGCTGATGAAGTCGGATACACCGAATAGACAGACATTATAAAGAGAATCACTACCTTTATTTTACTTTCAATTTACTATCAGAAGTTTGTTTAAGCCAAGAGAGTGATCCACTTAATTACTAATATATATACCTAGAGCAAATCAGGGCATCACTTATATTTCTCTAATATCCGACGTAATGGTACTGATGCCGCCCAGCCGGTATGGTGGATATGACCCTCGGCTTGTAACCAAGTGGGTTCGAATCCCGCGTAAAGCATGGCTGTATTTTCTTCGGGGAAAGAAGTCGGACTTTCACCTGTGATGGATTCCGTCTCGAATGAAAAGCAGCGCACCCCTTCTGTTATATGCTGGGATCATCATTTGTAATAAATGTCTATATTCTTCTGTTTGTATTGTATGTTTCTATTCCTCCACTCGTATTTCATAAGTATCCCAGGTTAAAAACACACGACAATAACAACAATAATGGTACTCATACTAACTTGGCAAGATAACTTGTTCAGTAAGACGTTGGATCATCTTCCTGAAACTCCGAAGTGGGTTTCTATTATTAACTATAATTATCTAAATTCCGTAGCAGCCTAACGATTATCTTTCACTCTCACATCGCGCGCGTAACAGTTTATATAGCAACTCGGAACTGTATAATTCACGATTATTTTACTGAAAGTGATTTTGGAAACATACAACAGTTAAATATTTATCCCAAAAGAATTAATAAAATGCTCTGATAGAACCTGTTTTACGCTATGTTAAATACAAGTTCTCATAGTTCCAATTTATAAAAAAAGGGAAGCCTCATAAACATAATTAAAGAACTATACCATACAGATAATAAATCAAGAAAACTTCTCGGATCACTGCTTTAATTTTCTAGTTCTAGAATTTCAAACTTTTAACAAATCTTAAAAAATATATTACATTTTAAAGCACACAATAGATACCAGTATAATTTATGCCTGAATGATAAAATAAACTAACCCAATGATTTCATTAAACGAAATATAACCTCCATCATTAGAATTAATTATCTACTTAACGTATAATAGAAAACTCTCTTCGAAAAAGAACAGCTTTCACTGCGCCACTTAAATGCATTAACAAAAGCAAATGCTATTAAACAAATGTAAAGTGAGTCGATGCATTTATGGTGGCCACATTCGGGCTTCACGCTCTTCCAAAGAACATACGCGGAAAATTCTCAACGCTTCTAATGTCCCCCTAAAAAAAAGAACGAAAAAATAACAAAAATTGGGTAGAAAGACGTATATTGCATAAATATCTACAAACATGTTTCGTGAGTAGGAATGGAGGGGAGAAAGAGAGGACGAAGCAGGACGTTGCAAACGATGTAGTGTTTTCCGACATTTCGTTGCAAGTACAATCTGGCAATGTCGTTCATTTCCCGGAAAAGCGGAATCTACTTAAACGAAATGAAAAGCAGTCGTATCCCTCGGTAAGGTGGTTCAAGCAGAAATTGGGATTTATATCCAGTATCAGCCAATTCACCGTTTCGATTCATTTTTTCCTACTTTTTATTTCTGGGAACGTTGTCTGCTTTGAAAGTGGGAGATTCTTTTCCTCAAGCACATAAGGCTGATTTTGTGATTTAGGATAAATTCTGAGAAAAGATTCGAATTTTGGGAATTCTTTATTTATATAAATCCTGGAAAATACCAATCATATCTAATTACATTTGTGTTTCATTTCGAATAATAAATTTACAGTAAGGTTAAAAGATTGAGGAAATTTATGACAAATATAAGGAATTTCTCGATTGGGGTGTTCAAAAAATTGAATCTCTTAATTGACTGGAAAGTTTTTGCTTTACGCTTCTCAGAATTATTTTATAATTTAATCATAAACGAAGTGTATTTGAAAACTAGTGGAAAATTATTTATTTTAATATTTTTGCCTTTCAAATCTAATTTATTCCCTGAGATTTTCAATTCCCTGAGATGTTTGTTTATTAATGTCATACTCAGAAGTAACGCTAGGATAATGAGCAGTGTACCTCAAACTTTTGAGCGATATAAATTTGAGAACAATACATCCTTTTCTTACTCTCCCTATTCAAACATAAATACTGTGCCAAAGAGAATACTTAAATATTCGTTAGATTTAACGTGCATCGGCCCTCTACATAGCGGGTGGTCATTAACGACAACGGGATTCAAACCGAAGACTGAAACAAAATAATGCCCATCACGAATTCACTGACACCAATCCGGTATGGTGAACTCTTGACCACTTTCAGGGTGCCATCTCTCAAAATTGAGGGTAGAACTGAGCCAAATCGTACTGTTTCCTGTTGGTGCTCAAGGCTACATTTAACGACAGGCATTAAACTAGCCCCTTGCCAAGATGAATTTCGTGGGCCTTGATCTGATGTACTGTCTATCAAATGGCATAACTAACAACAACAACAAATTCACTACTGCAACCTCCTATTTTTTTTATCGAATAAATGGTTTTAGATTATATATATTCAAATAAGGCTGCTGATTGATATTTTACAAGAACAGATCTAGTATATTCTCCTGGAGCTTGTATCTCTTTTTAGTGCAGTGCCATTAAGGTCAAGATATGGTAGATGCGGCAAAGCATCTGAGAGTATTTCACAGTTAAAATGAGTGAATGCCAAAGTTGTGGAGTTAGAAGTATATTTGTCAGTTAATGACCACACCAACCCAATTACACTAAACTAAGAATCTATGGAGGTTATAAAAGTCTATTTTTTGTGGCTGTACAATCACGTTTTATGACTCATCTTTAACAACCACTTTATCTTCTAGAATTAACTCATAATTTAATTTCTTTCTTTCTATTGAATTTAGTATGACACTGTAATATTTTTCAAATTAAACAAACGAAGAATGATCTTCATTTCTACAAGAAATTTATTTTATTTTCACTACACTGTCAGCCTTCTTCATAGAATAGAATTCAGAACCATTCATCATATTTTACATCGTTTACCTCGTGCAGTTCACACGTGTCTGAAGTAATTTAGCTTAACATTGAATTCTGTATCGATTCTCGAGTAATCAGTAAAGAAACAAAAAAATGTGAAATATATTAGAATTAGAATTTTTAAAAGTTATTAAATCGTAGATTCATGATGGTGTTTTTTTTTCTTAACTCCCTCTCTAATATCCAGGCATAGAACTAGACTCCCCAAAACTTAAACTCAAAACTCAAAACTTCTTCCATTTCCACCAACGCATTTATATCTTTGAGCTTGAGAAGGATAACAATAATAAATATCTGTTTGATATAAACAGCAAGCAATTAAATATAAGTAGCGGAAATAGGATGGAAATTGCACTTATCATTAAATCGATGTCTAAATATAAATCCAGACTCACCGTATCACTGTCTGCATTGACGACTACATAATTGGATTGCTATATCTCCTACACACAGCCTCAACTCAATACAATCTATATCGTCTTTAATCTCTTCGTGATCTCTCCTCTATAGTCTCTTCTGTCAAATGATTATAAGAGAGGAATCTTATACAGAAAACCTGTACGATGTGTAGCTCATTTCATTTCGCGATATATTTGCCTAAAAATAGGTATTGAACATGAGGTTGCTAGACGAATTAAATTTGATCAAATGGGTTTAAATCATACATAAAATGATACAGTAATTTAAAAAGTTGTATCCAAAAATTAAGTTTTTTACAATGAGTGCACACACGCACACATCAAGTTTATTTATTAAGGCATTTGACTGCTTTCGGGTAAGTGAATCTTGGTTTTGTGAAAGCGTATAAATGAGTGTTTTTAATATATTTAGTGCCACCTGAATTAAAATCTGCAAGTAAATTTGTCTTAAGATTCTTATTACAATAAAAAAATTGTGTAAATGCAAAATTATTTAAAAATGCTTTTATAGTAATAATGTTTTGTTTATGTACAACAAGGACTTCTTTACAAAGACTGGGCTAGGATTTTTGAAAATTCCGCAGTATTTTAAGAGTTACTACCAGTTAAAATAATAGCTGGTGTTTCTTTTTGTTCACATTTCTCAACTATGATACATTAACGACGGGTAATTATAAGTACCACTCCCTTTAAAATTACACAAAATAACCTTTTTTATGATACTCTGACGATACTTAGTGGGAATATTCTTCTAAATCCACTCTTCTAACATATATGGCAGCACAGGTTCTATGATGAGTATTTTAGCGGGGTAGGCGAATAGTTTTATAACAGAAATTGCATTTTCAGCTTACGGCGTTTTCAGCGGATTCCGAAGATTGTCATTTTTGTTCCAAAAAATTGTTAATGTTAAAAGGTAAGCGTTTTATTTTATTATTTTTTTTAATATTAATGAAGACCTTAGAAAATGATTTGACTATTTATTTTAAGTGAACAGTGTATATAATTAATTTTACAGTTGAATATCTTTTATTAATTAATTATTTCTAACGGATTAAAATCTCCAAAGTTGAGTATTTTGTTTATGTATATTCCTTAATTTTCAATGTAGTGATTCAAAAAAAATACTGCATGGAAAAAAACTGCAGTAAATCATAATGCTGTAGGTAAAAGATTATATATATATATATATATACACTATATATATATATATATAAAGTGTGAATAAATTCACTTCTAAATTATATATTTCAAAAATCCTAGCTCAAACTCTGTACAGAAGATTCAGCTATATACGTAGGCAAAATATTTTTATTTTAGAAGCATTTTTTATGAAAAGAAAATGCGTTGAAAATTTGTTATTCTTTCTTCCTTTTTTGCCAGAAAAATTGCATTTAAATATGCTTTTTTAATGTAATAATACTTTAAAAAAATTATGTGTTTAACCGATTTTGATGACACGAGATAACAAAAAATTATTCATTTATACGTTTTTTTCAGATTTAAGATTCCGAACGTAGTCGGATACCTTAAAATTATTGCCATATATATGGAAGACGATTTAAAGAGATTGTTGAATAAAGATTGAGGAATAAATAGAATTGTTGCAGATAATTGTCCATATCTGGTGGCATTATCTTTATAAGTAAATTTGTATCTTATTTTATCATTATACTGATCAATTTTATATTCTTTTGAAACGGTAATAATCGAATTATGTTGTGTGAGTGGAGTTTAAGAAATATATATATTTTTTTTTTCATATAAATTCGTTAGAGCATTGGGAGTAGTAGAGTCAATTGGTTTTTTTCTCTCTAATACCAAAATTAAAGTTCTACAAAATCTGTTTTTATAATGTTAAATCTTTTGAAGAAGCTTACATACGTATAAAAAGGTTTTAATTTAATCGTTAAGTAAATAATGAATTAAAAACTTCATGATATTTTATGTTAAGCAGCTGTCTGCCCTTTGATGATTCGCAACTATAATTTTCCAGTGATGTGAAGTGTTATTATAATATGTGAATAGATTAAGGTATTCTGACCGTTATTAACAGTTCTGATACGTAACACACATTGAGAAAACATTGAACGAATTGTTTTCAGTTATGTGTTTACTGGTTTGTCGAATCCTATTTTTTTTCCTGACGTTGTAAAATTTTAATAATTTTGAAAATTTTCAATACAATTCTATAAAATTTGGTTACAATTCTTTAAAGTTTGAACACAATTCTATAAAATTTGAATTCAATTCTGATAAAAAAGTTTTTTATTTCATTACTAAATTAAAAAAAAAATGTAAAAAAAGGAAATTGTATATGTACTAGAAATATTTATTATTATTTTCTAATTAATTTGTGGGATAAAAAATGTATAAATTATGTTAAAAAAAATTTTTAAGAAAAATTGTTGCATAAAGGGATGTCACAATATTCTTGCCCAAAATATTCTTACTTTCTTTAATTAAAAAAGTACTGCTATACTTATTAAATATATATATATATATATATATATATATATATATATATATATATATAATATATCAGAATTAGTATTTTAGAGAGACAAGAGTTAGTCACAAGAGCTATTATATGTGAATAAGTTGCCCAATAATTTACGATTATACTCAAAACAGTGATATTCAACTGTGTGGACTATAATAACCCTTCGCGAGGGATGGAAGCATATTAAAAAGTCGAAAATAATAATAATTATTATTATTTTATTTATTGACAAATTTCCTCATGCTCCACATTGCACAACATGAGGCTTACAGATGTAAGTGGTAGCACAATTATATAATTTAAAACAAAATTAAAAATACATTTAAGATAAAATATAAAATAAAAAGGAATAAAGGAAATACACAAATATAAATAAGGGAAGGTATCAATAAAATTTTAAAAATCTATACAGTAAACAAATTTTTCTTAAGACATTAAGGCTTTCAGTACAATTGACATTTGAGGCGTAAAACCGTACTGGTCATCACTTAAAGGTTTAGATTTTCTTAAATATAGGTTAAGTCTAGTAATGCAGTTTTTCCAAGCACTTTTTCCCAAACAAGGGAGTAAGCTTATGCAACGAATATTTTCTATGTGCGTCCTTGTCAAATCAGTACTTTTAGAAAAAAGTACGATTTTTGCTCTCTTCCATATCTTTAGAAAAACATCCAAATTCAAACAGTTGTTAAAAAGAGCCAAGAGGACAGAAGAAGAAAAATTGTAAAACTTCTTAATCAGTTCATTATTAATTCTGTCGGAACAAGGGGATTTATTTAAACTTAAATTATCTCTAATTCTTAAATTATCTGTTCTTGAAAAAGCGACATCATCATCGTTTTCATATACCAATTCAGCTTCTAAACGCAAAACCCTTTGTTGAGAATTATCTTGACTATTCGGATCACGATTGACTTTCGGATTTTTTTTAAGTCAAAAAAAAAATTAAATATTATTAATTTATTGAAATGAATAAAAACAAAACACATTCTGACAAAAAAAATACACGTTGCATGATTATTGCAATCTGCCAATTTAAAAATTAGAAATGAAAAGTAATTTAATACTTACCCTATTACTTAATTAAAAGTATCATATATAAAATTTAATTCTTGTTTTGATAATTTGTCGGTTTATAGTTAAGGCCGAATTGTAGCTTTAGTGTGTAAGTAGATTATGACTGCATTGTTATTACATGGGAGGAGGGGAGACGATGAAAATTATGATTGAAAATGGGTAACAAATATTGAAAGTTTGAGAAGCATGACTTAAAATCTAAACTATTTTTTTTAAAAAAATTAGTTTTAATTTATATTCAGTTTCTATTCAATGTTGTTTGGTTTATTTTTACTAAATTCTATTTCAGAAGTTAAATGCTTTTTATAATCTACATTTATGTCCGCAACTTTACAAGATGATAAAAGTTTGAAAATTACATAATAAACATTCAGTCCCCTAAAACATTTATTTTTCGTTATAGAGTCCATTTTTAATAAGCTTGCTTTACTTTAAATTATTTCTGTAGAATTAAAATATTTGTTTTTCTTAATATATTTTGCCGCTTATGAAAATTTTTTAATTAATTAATTTTTCTTTTCAAATATTAATGCATGTTTTTCCCTTATTTCACAAAATTACTCCGCAACAAATAAAAATTGACTAAGCATAATTTGGGAAAAATAAATAAATTTTCAAAAATATTTTTTTGAGAACAGTATTCTTTTTTTTTGTTTTGTTCTTTTTTTTGTTTTTTTTTTTAACCTGTGCTGTATATGAAAACAAAAATGAAATATTGGAAACAATTATCACTTCCTTTTATAATTAAATTAGTTTTCATTAAAAAAATTAATTTATGAAACGCGTAGACATTAACATGATTAAATTATTTCATGTAAATCCAAATTATTATATAGAAACTTACTACTTCACATGGAAATCTGGCAGAACTTGACATTACGAAGCTTGTTACATAATAAGTGGTAAGTATCCGTAGATGGACCTTTAATGTTCGATTATATTTCAAATTTCCGGAGCTCATCATCTTTAAAGGAGTGGTTGCAATCCCAAACTTTACAGTATTCGGGATGATCAACTTGTTCCCAGTTATAGGATTGCGGTTCAAAATCAGTTGACCGTTGTTGAGTTGATTCAGTGAGAATGATTTATTGTCTGCAGTTCATTAACTAAATGTAGTACGTGGAAGCGCATATATTCTCGTCAAAGAGAACAACGACGTTAAAAATAAGGTATCGTTCACCGTGGGGTGTTCGTTAGTTTTTAAAGTTTTATAAGACCAAAAATGCAGTTTTAGTGCTAAACAACATTCGAAAATTGTAGCTCTAGAAAATAATTTTTTTTTTTCGTAATTAGTCAAAACATGTAAGTTTTGTGTGGTTGTGTGTGAATGCAGTTTGTAATATTTTGCTTTGCCCTGTAGTGTCCTATTCATCCAACTTGTCCATCATTTATTGGTGATTATGGGGAACAGCATACAGAAATAAAATAGACTAACACACATTTAAAGGGACATGGTACGATTTATGAAGAAAACTTTGACTTAATAGTTTCTACAATTTTTTTGGTTATAACTTATGTATAAGTATTCTATAATATAGTTTTTGTGCTCAAAATCCTTCACAAGACGAATCATTTAATTTTTTTTTTTAGAAAAATTTAAAAATTTCTTCCTACGATAATCGACTTACCCACAAGAAATTTGATTTACAAATACGTCAAACTATTTATAACAAAAGTTGGTATGGGTTACCTAACATGATTTATATCCTTTAAAAGACTTCTTTTTATAAATCCTTATCGAAAGTTTTCTGAAATATGTATAAATTCTAAATTCAACTATTATTTTAAAAAATAAGTAATGCTTTGATTTAAAAACGCATACAACTTTTCTTACATATATTAGTAGAAAACTTTGTATAGCAAAAATTGGTATTATTTTGTGTGTGTATGTGATAATATGACTGATATTCGTAAAATACATTTTTTTAATGCTTATTGAAAATTTCTTGAAAAATGTATAAATTCTAAATTCAATTATTAGTTAAAAAACAAGTATTGGTTTGATTCAAAAACGCACCCCAACTTATGTTGCATATATTAACATCAATAGTTAGAAAAAATAACAAAGCATTTGGAACAGTAGAAAAAAAGCTTTAACATTTTAAATGAAGACAAACTAGTTATTTCTTCTTTCTGAGGTGAATCAGCTTAAGGTTTTTCTTTGTCATTGGGATGTGAATGAAAACTAACACAAAAGTTATCATAACATTGGGTTTTTAGCTCAGAGCTTTCAATTTTTGCGAGATTATTAAAAAGAAAATAAAGATTAATTTAGTTTAAAAAAATTATCTTTCACTTTTTGACGATTTTTGTCAATTGAATCGTACTACGTCCCCTAAATAGTTTTCTTTGCGCTTTAAAGTCTTATTCGTACAACCCGTGAATGATTTATTGATGATTATGGAAAACAGTATAAGGAAATGTAATATAAAAAAAATAAGAACATTGGAAAAAAAAGTATCGCCAGAAAATGTTATATACGATGCTCTGAAAATGAAAGGATATGAAAAGGTCAAAATTTTTATAATTTTTTTAGGTAAGCAAATTCTTAATTTCAGCCTTCCCAGCGTTTTCCAGATATAGTCTCAAAGACATTTCTTTATGCTTATTTCATTGAGATTTATCTTGGCTATATTTCATGCAATCTAACTTCAGATACTAAAAAAAAATCATTGTGTTGCGAGTGAAATTTTCTATGTGTTGAATAAAATCATTCACAAGAACGCAATTTGAAACAAAGAGAAAATGAAAAACGTTTACTTTAAAATGGCCGAATCCAAACTGTAATGGAGAGATTATATGTTACAGGATGATGCAAATTATATATAAACCGAGTTTGCTATTAATTTTGTAAGACTTAACACAACAATTTATTGCCTTACATAAAAATTCCATTTTTAGAACAATCATTTAAATTCTGAATTGTTTATTACAATGTTTAACATACTTTTTTTTCAAATAGTGTACATTTATAAACAGGACAATTAGATTGCATTACTATAGTTTTTTTTTTTTTTTTGCTTCTTTTAAAGAACTGATAAAACCAATACAATTTTGAAGTAGCAACAAAAAAAAATGTTCTCAATAATATTGGATGCTTCATAAGAAAACACTTCTAAATTTTCTTTCAAATTAAATAGCTTTACTAAATTTCATTTAAAAAGGATACCCTTACCCTTAGCTATCGTGTTAAATATATTTTTGTTATAGGACTATTTTGGTCTTATGAAAAGTATTATAAATAGAGCATAAATTACATATATTTTACTGATAAAAAATTAATTTTAAAAGTCCGTTTCCCCTACTAGTATAATTAGAGTCTATAAAACAACAACCCTGAGAAAAATGCATTTTAATAGGAATAGTACGATTTACACCAAAATCTTTGATGCAATGGTTTTTACAATATTTTTGCTTGTAACAAATGTATATGGATTACGTAAAATGTATTTGTGTTTGTGTGTTCTCCAAATACTACAAAATATATATATATATACTAACTCCATTTAATTTTTTAAAGTAAAGCTTCAACATTTATGAAATATTTGAAAATGCTACTCTTCTTACAATAATTGACATCACACATGAAATTTAATTTACAAATACTTGAAACTAAGTACAAAAAAAGTTGGTATGGGATCAGAGCTAGTGAAAATTCCTTGAAAAATGTATAAATTCCAAATTCAACTATTTTTTTTTTTAAAAAAAAATTAATATTACTTTGATTTAAAACTGTATGGCAACTTTTGTTACATGTGCTATAAATAATAGGTAAAGATATTTCAAAGCATTTGTTACGGTAGAAACCTTAGGCACAATAGATAGCTTTAGCATTTTAAATGAAAATAAATAAATTATTTTTTCTTTCTGAAAAAATCCATTAGAAGCTTTTATTTGCTATCGGGATGTGAATAAAAGCGAACATAAAAAATATCATAACTCTGATTTTTTTTTTTTTTTTTTTTTTTAACTTAGGGCTTTCAAATTTTATGAGATAATAGGAAAGTATTTAGAGAATAATTTAGGCTAAAACATTTATTTGAATTTTTGACCTATTTTTATCGATTAAATCGTACTGTATTCCCGTAAATCAGATAAATAAATGAAATCCTTGTAAATTATTGCATATCATCAACTATACTATCATTCATCTAAATACTTTGCTTTTCGTAACGAGCAATTTTTGTTCACTACTAAGTAAATATAATCTCTGGTATCTTACTCCTCATGCTTTTACATTTTTTCAATATCTTACCACATTGAACAGAACTATCGCTAAAATAGCAGGATCGAAAATAACTATTTGTAAATTTATTTCAATAGCTAATTTTCAAAAATATATCAAAGTATGTAGACCTAGTGAATTTTTAAAGCTGATTAGTTCTTACGATTTCATAAGATAAGGAAACATTTTATATATTTTTAAACTTCAATTATCTCTCCTGTGTTGTATTTTAAATTCTTTATGATAAATTTTGTGAAAAATAGCAGTTTTTTCGCTGTGTCTCTTATCATACTAACAAATTTATTAAACATTGGATAATATTATATTTCTTCAAGAATTTATTAACGTTATAATTTAAAAGACTAAAATTCTTAGGGCTGAGTTATTTGTGTAACACATTTAATTTATGAATGAAAGCCATTTTTTTTTATGAAAGAAAGAATACAATTTTTTTCTAATTCTTCTGCTTAATTAATGTTATTACAGCAAATTTAATTTTATTTTTAAAACTAAGTTCTACCCAATTAGTTTAACTTCCAAATTTCAGATAATAAAATGAGAATTGAATGAACAAAACGATTTTCTTGGAATCAAAACTGTTTCCAGAATTTACCGTGAATTCTTTAAATTGTTAAGCAACCATCCAAATTCAATTAACTGGTTTCTAATAGAACAATGGTTTGTGCATAGTTCCGTAATTGCTTTCCATTTTATGAAGATCAATTTTAATATTCAAACTCTAAATTGCGAATAGTGTAACGTGAAAGTGCGGTCTAGTAGATTGTCATGAAAATTTCTTTAATGTTTATTCATTTTAAAGTTCTTGGTATTTTAATACAGTTAAACTGAAGAGATGGTTATGAATTTAATATCTGAAAATTTTAATTTTTTCAGATACTAGACAGTTTCTCGCATGGTATGATCCCGAATTCATTGGCCAAAATTTAAATAAGTTAAAATATACACATAATAAAAAGCACTTTTTGCATAGCAAGGTTGGTTCGGAAATGAAAAGTGTATTACAAGAAAAAATTAGGCTTTTCATTTGCATTAATAATCGCAGCTAGCTTTCAGATGACAAACATAGACACAGGCCTGTGATTGGTGTCCCCTATAAAGTTGCATGTGTTTCAAGAACATTTACAGCTCAGCAACTAATGAATACCTTGCAATGAGGTTATCATCAAAGTGAAATGCAGTCTCGTGGATGAGTGCTTTGAGATATCCTCTTATGATGCAATCGATAATTAATAAATTGTGTGAACGTGCTGGTCAATCGACTAGCTTACCTCGTCTAATCGATCGAGGATCGGGTGTGACATAGAGGTAATTATGCGCATAACTGTTGAAATTGCATGGATTCCATTGGTGTTCAGACCATATACTATTTAGGAAGGCAACAGTAACATTATCAATTATTTCTGGTAATATCTCTTCCAGAAAGATGCGATACATCATGTAGTCAAGTCGATTTGGTAGCATTATTGGGTTTTACTTGGATCATTCATAAGATGGGAGACGCTGGATAGATACCAGATGGCCGATCATTAATTGGACAGGCTATTTTAACAGGGAAAGGGGAATGACATCTATTTACGGCTAATTGTATCTGTGCGACATCTTTCAGTTAAAAATGAGGTGAGAAAGTTGATAATTGCTACTATCTAGGTATTCTGGCCTCACTTTATGGAAAATTCAGCTGACCTTCAGAAGAAAAAAACATTTCCTGTAAAGTCTTTGAATGTTTAGCAGTGGGTTAGAGGAAGGTATGGAAAGTTATTCGCTGAGGAGTTCAAACTCAATGTACTATGCCGAAAAAGTAACGACGGAAACATTTTTTTGATCCCACTAGTGGTACAAAACATTATTTACGCGTGTACTGTATCTTCTCTCTTATTTTTTTTTAAAGAAAAAGGCCCATTAATTTTAGGACACCTTTTATATAAGAGATTCAGCTTTTTTAAAAAATAGTTTTAATAACAACAGATATTTTAAGGTATCCGACAACGTTCGGAACCGTGATTTTAGAAAGGCGCATAAATGGATAGTTTTCATGATATTTAGTGTCAATTAGATTAGAATACATGTATAAACGTGTTTTAAGGGCATTTTGACAAAACAATTATTTAAATACAATATTTCGGTAAAAAATTAACTTGGAATAACCTTTTTTCCAAATTCTCTCCTTTTGTGAAAAATGCTTCTATTATAATAATATTTTGCCTGCATATAGCTCAGACCTCTGTACAGAGGCTCAACTATGATTTTTGAAAAATTCACATTGTTTTCAGGGTTACAACCATTTGAAATAATTATCGGCGTTTTGTTTCTCAAAATTTATCCCCTCTGTTGTCGTAAAACATGGATAAACCCACGTCTAAGTTAAATATTTCAAAAATTCTAGTTGAGCCTCTGTACAGAGGTCTGAGCTATATACAGGCAAAATATTATTATAATAGAAGCCTTTTTCACAAAAGGAGAATATTTTGAAAATGGGTCATACTATGTTTATTTTTTGTCAAAATATTGTACTTAAATAATTTTTTATTGTAATGTTATCCTTAAAACAATTTTATATACGTTTTCTAATCCAAGTGGCACTAAATATCATAAATATTATCCATTTATACGTTTTTGCAAAATCAAGGTTCCGAACGTAGTCGGATACCTTAAACATATTTCAGATATTGTGATTTGGTAATGCTATATTACTTTATCGTTGAGGATTTTTACAGACCAGAAATTCAGAGAAATTTATAATCAATTAAAGTGATTGAATTGTACATTGTGTATAAATAAATTTAAAAAAAAAAAACTGCATTTCACAAATATGCACCAAAATACCGATTGGTTGTCTTATTAGCTTATTACAATTTAATAAAAAACTTCAGTAGTTAACAAAAACTCCAGCATAATGTGCGATAGCTGTCAAGGATGGCTTGTTCAGTTATTATATAGCTAAAAAAACTAATTTTTTTAAAAATTTTTAAATTTTTTAACTTATTCTTTCCGAAATTCTGAACAGAAATAAATAGTAATATATTTTAAATTAACGTAAATATGTATTTTCTAATTCATATATAATTTTTAAGAATTATTTCAGACACTTGAAAAAGACAAAGTTTGAAAACACATAAAGACAATTATTCTCATTAGATACATTACGTCCTAAATAGCATAAAGTGTTAAGATACAATTTGTATTAGATTGCTGTAAGAGTTTCAGACCACTGTCAGGCTTTTTTGCAGACTTACCATAGAAAAATGTGCATTCTATTAGATGTTTTCACTGATTTAATTGACATTCAGAATTGCTTGACATCGATTCGAAATCTTCTAGTAAATCTCATAACCAATTAACTGTGTGCGAAATAAAAATAGTGATTAAATCTAGAACAGTTTCAACAAGCATTTTAATTAAAATTATCCTGTTGTAGTGATAGTAAATGCAGAACATTATACATTTACATATCCAGTGCGAAATTTAATTAGCAGAAATAAATTAGAATTGTAAATCTACATAGTATCTTTAGGTGCAAAATAAGACAGTCTGCTGAAATATTTGTCACCTGGCTCGTGCTTATTAAATATTTATAAAAAGTAAAAGAATTTTTTTTTTTTAAATATTTACAACTTTTAAAATTTCCCAGTTTTAGTGTTTGTTATTTTTTTAGCATATAGTTTCTACCTTTTTATTTTTTAATCGATTACAAAATATTCGAAATATTCTTATAATATATCATTAATTAAGCTCAAAGACTTTAAATGAACATTAATTCCTTTAAAATTTGTCAACGTCCTACGAAAATTAAACATACAGTCGAAATTTTCAAAATTGTTTTGTTGTATAAATGACATACTAGGACATTAAATTTGGCATGAGTATTTTTTTCGTCTATTATAAATAATGAATCCTTATAAATTTATTTGTATTTAGGAAATAAATTTATATAATTCAGATGCAAAAACTTACTCAAAGACTTAGATATCATTGATATTTAAAAATACCTACCCTGTGAGAAATCATACATGAAGTAGTTCCCTTGACTTTTAGAAATGAATGAGATCATACACTAATGAAAATGTTGACAACATCCGTGGAAAAATATATAAATCAGCTTTATAATTTATAATTATTTCTTTGATGTAGATGATGTATATTTGATGAGAGTTCTGAAATTCTTTACAAATATCTTGTTTGACGAGAATTTCATGAATTCCGTATAAATATCATTCATAAGAATGTGTGCATCTTTGAAAGATATATATAAAATGACTTTTTCTCTGAAAATGAAATGCTTTCAAAATTCCAGATTCAGATAATTCTAAATTTAAAATGAGCATAGCACTTTCAATCCGCTAAGACATTCTCCGTAAGACCTTTATGCATTGTAGAGATCTGGTTTACTTCCATTTATTTAAGAAATTAATTGCACTGTCTAGGAAAGTAACCAGTAACCTTTTCCTCTGAGGGGAGCGCACAGCTGCAATTTATACATCTTACACCGTTCCTCAGGAAATGAATATGTTACACTTGAAGGATGAATTGTGATATTTAATGCTTGACAACATACCAGATAGTTATTTTGCTCCCTTCATCTTTATAAAAAGAATATCTTCTAGTTATTCTTATATCAACTCTCATTCTTTAAAAAATAAAGTTAAAAAAAAAAAAAAATCTTCGATTAGGATTTACAAAACCCCTTTTCTTCAGAATAAAAATCTTATCATCGATTTTTCATTTTGAACTTCGCTGGCGGCGTATTTTTTTATACTTTTATCCAGAAATCTTTTTCCGTCTTCATCACAATCAAAAATCAAGTTAATTGCATTACTAATTCTTATAAAAAAAAATGAAGGCGAATACCTCTCATGGCAGTAGATGTTATCTATCTGTCCATCTAGATTTTTTTTATATTCAAAACCTGTGACAGATACGCGTTTTAAAAAAAGGGCAAAAAAGGGAAAGGAAAGGAAAAAGGGAGGGAAAGATCTGCGCTTGAATGAATAACAGCATGAAATGAAGTTCAGTCTGAATACAGGAAGAGTAGGGAAGGAATACCTTCGTACTGGTTCCCTGTTTTCAACGTTCTTGGAGAACGAACATATTGGAATCCCGTCAAAGCCTGGGGTGAATAAAGCGTAGATGGTATTTGGACGATATTCTCGAACCAAATTGAGCTGTAAATCTCTTTCATTCCTCTCTCATCTTTCCCTAGTGTACGTCGTTGTTTTTATTCCTACAAAAAGTTCGTGTTCCAAAAGAGAAATGAACAGAAGATCATTTATGCTTACCCATACTCGGATACAAAAGCATTGCTAGGATCAAAGTAACAAAAATATTTGAAATGCTTTGAGTTTCTTATAGGATGCAAGTTGTAAATGATTAAATTTCAATCAAATTGGATTGCATAGGTATATGTTTTGAAAATCCATGAATATGTTTCATACAAATTCTTAAAACGATCTTTGAAAAGAAATTTATATTTTCTCCCACGGTATCAAACAAGCAGAAGGAAAGCATTGTTATTTTATTTCTAGTGAAACATATACGCTGTTTCTGAAAGAAATCCATCTATTTCCGTAGTGCTTTACCCTGAAATGAATACAGGCTAATGATATGTTTTTAGAGATTCAATTTTGGAACGAAGATGAGCAGAATTTCAATACCGCCATGAATTATTCCACCCCGTGAGAGACGTGCATATTTGAAGTAAGCTGATTTGTGAAAAAAAGGAAATTGATGTTACAGACTAAAAACTTTTGTACCCATTTTTTAAGGTTTAAAAACCAGTCACAAAGTATTTTACAAACACTCTTAAAATTCATAATTTTACTGTGAATATCAGTTTGTAATTCATTAATTAGCAGTTTAAAACTATATAGAGCTTCAACTTTTATTAAGGGAATTATATTTGCCTGGATGTTTTTTATACATTGTTCTTAATATTTTGCGTTATAAAACTTATTAATTAATAGGTTTGTAATAATATCTTGAAGTTAAAGAGAATTTTTAAAATAAGACTGGTAAATAACTAAACCACATAGATAGTAATAAATAGTAAAAAAAAATAAGAAGAAGAAATAACAAAAATTTGAAACAATAACAAAAAAGAAGTAAGAAATAATAAGAAGAAATAATAAAAATTTGAAATAATAACAAGAAGAAATAAGAAATAATAAGAAGAAAAATATTAGTAAATAATAATAAGAAGAAGAAATAAGTAATTAAAAGATAAATAATAGTAAAAAATAAATAACCATAAAAAGAAAAAGTGGCAGTAAATAATAAATAACCATAAAAAGAAAAAGTGGCAGTAAATAATAAATAATAATAAAATGAAATAATAATGAAAAAGTAATAAGAAATAATAATGAAATCAGGTACTATCAAAATGCAGTTTTAGTTTGTAGCTATATATAATTTTTTCTTTTGGTGTTGATTTTTAAAATACTACGTATAAAAAAAAATGTAGGTAGTTTTATTTCTATCAATGTCTTACATTTTAATAATAGAGTCTTTAAATAACCTGATATTTCAAAAGTTTTATTACGCAGATATATAATGTAAAGTTTTTCTTAAAAAATAGATTCTACAAAAATGTTATTATTTTTTTAAAATTCTTTGATGATAGTAAAATAAATATTTAAATTTATTTTTAACTATGTGTTGTACACTTAAGAATTTTTAAACCACGTTATAATCATTAAATATATATTGACGTCTCCCAAGAATTTCAATGAGATCTAGTGATTAAAATTGTCAATTTATTTATTTGCGCAAAATATATTTTAATTTGAATTATTTGTAAATTAACATTCAGAATAATATTTTTCAAGTAAAACATTTATATTTATCAACACAAGTGGCTTCTGGTAAAAATAAAAATTATTCTTGTACTGATTTACATCTTTTCAGTCTAGTTGTATTCATTACATAAAGAAGTAACTTTCTTTAAAAAAGCCCCTGAATGAAACCCAAAATATCCTCCCATCAAAAATCATTAATTACAATTGTTTTGTCACGATCCACGAGTAAAATGCACGAAAACTAAATTAATCACTCTCTAAGTTACACAAAATACCAATTAGGCCCATACCATTGCTCGCAATGTGATACAAAATCATACTTTTCTAAATTAATAATATTTTACACATCAGGAATATTAATTCTATAATGTGTGGTTTTTCTTTACGTTGTGAAACGTAAAATAATAATAAGCAGAGGTAATTCATTTCAATTTCACATGGTTTCACTCCTAGTATATTAATAACCATGCGTTTTATAGTAATCTATATAAGCTGGATTTTAATGCATTCTTAAATCCTACATGTGAAACATATTTATGAAGTGATGCTCTATGCGTTATGTTAAAGATTACATCGCTTTGAACTCCTCCTTTTTTCAGTTAGAATCCGTATTTCCTTTTCGGAAAACCAGAGGACGCAGCTTCTTTCTGCGCTTCCTTTTTAATGTTCCCCTGCTTCATTCCAGCGTAACCAGAGAGAGAAATTATTCATTGGTACTTTGGTCGTCTTTCTTTTGTAGTCTCCTTTTATTTGCTCTGATTGTCTCTGTTTGGGTACTTTCTGCTGCATTGAAAGGAAACCAAAAAATTCGGATAGATTAGTGCAGGAGACCGTAAAAATGCTCACAGCACTGATAGGTTAAGTGTTCCCAACACGAAGCGGGGTCTCTAAGGACCTCATTTAGCAGCTCTGGATCGCCTTTTTTATTGTTGTCTTTAGGGAAAGGAATGAAATTACAAAATAGCCTTTTTAGAGATGAAAATGTCACTTAATCGAATTATTGGTTTGGGATGGAAGATTTAAAGTCTTATTACCGATACAAAATACATCCATGGAAATAGGAAATGAAAGAAATTATATATATATATATATATATTATATTTATGTGGCAGTGTGACACAATTGTACGTGATGCTGTTTTAGAATATATACTTATTACTATATATATATACTGAATATTCCCACTCAAGAGGTAGAAACTACATTTGGATAAATGTGGATATTAGTACATTTCCGTTCAAGGTATATAATATGTGTGTGTTTATATATGTATATGTTACCGTTAAAGAGTGAAATCCGTTATATTTTATAGAATAACTAGGTATTTCATGAAATAACCAGAACACAGTCAGTTAAAGTATATAAAATTATTGAATTCTACGATTTAACTACGTATTATATAGACTAACGATTACTTGATCATTAAAGTAAGAAATACGACACTCGCGAAAGTTATTTGAGCCGGTTCTAGCTGCTTTGGGAAGAATTTTTCCGATTAGGCAGAATAAAACAGTTGTACTCTAGATATCAGTTTAGTATATGTCAGCCAGAATTAATTTCCATTGAAGAAGTTCCAAATATTGACACAATGTTTCGATTTGTTGCAACAGCTCAAAGTTGCGGTACTGGACAAGGATTTGAAAAGTGCTCGTGTAAAAAAGAAAAAAAAAATGTGTAATAATAAACCGTGTGATTGTTTCAAAAAATAATATGCAGCTCAATCCAAAGTGTCATCACAGCAATCCTTGCTCTAATAAAAAATAAAAAGTAAAATAAAGGTGTAGAAAAAAATTTTATTTTATATTCTCTTACATTTTTGTTTTAAAAAGTTTACACAATGTTTTTATGAAGCAACAGTTTTTTTTCCCAGCATGTAGTTTTGTCTATAATATTTAAATGTAATCTATATTTGCAACATATTCTTTTTTCCACTTTTCTGCTTAACTAATAGCTATATAAGCAATATAATTAATTATATCATCTCTGCTTTCCCTTATTATTTATCAATTATTCATCCGCAAAAGGGATAAAATGTATTTTTCGAGAGATTTCACCTATTTATGACCACAATTAATTTATAAAACATCTTTGAAGGTGTTTATTTTTCACTTTGAAGGTGCAACCTTAGTTATTTAATGGGATATCTAGTTATTTCAGCTAGGTAAAGTATGAAATTTTTCACCTATTCTATACTTTAACTGACTTGATATTTCATGAAATACCTAGTTAATATGTGATATAACTGAACTATACACTTTAACGGTAACATATATATCGTAACAATTTAAAAATGAAACAGCAGACCTCTTGCTGAAATGGCAATGCTGAGCGAAAAATATCTTTAGATTAGAGGTGAATTAACCTGCTTAATGGAAGAGCCCCGAATTAAGTCCTGCTGTTAGAGAGTTCAAAATGGAAACTAAACTTATACAAACGTTTTATTTTTTTGCATTTACCTTCTGCTCTAAGTATACACGTATCATTTCAAATTAATGGTTTTTCCTCAGTTGAACAATATTTCGAATATGAATACAATGATACAGATCTGTGCATCTGTATTTATGGAATGCTGATGTACAGATTAAAAAGTATTGAAACTCATCAAATACACCAAGAAGATTTTTAATTGCATATCCAGTCAAACAATAACATACGACTCTCAGTTTGGACACCCTTAACCATCACAGCTTAATTCTTTTCTAAAATGTACGCTGAAGATCATAAAATTCTAAATATTTACTAATATTATAAACGCAAAAGTTTGTATGTGTGTAGGTATGTTTGTTACTCTTTCACGCAAAAACAACCGAATGGATTCTGAAGAAACTTTACAATAATAAAGTTTATACATAAGAATAACTTATAGGTTATAATTTATAAAGATATTAATTGAAGTTTCCAGAATATAATGATAATTGTCAAGTAATTAGGAAAAAATTCTTCCATCTGCGAGTTATTCTGGCGTGCGCTGCAAAAAAGCCCGCGACAACATATATCTATCTTTTATGTGTGAAGCAAAACTTTCTCTTTTTGTTTTGCCCACGTAAGGCGCATGTCCATGTATTATATACTTTAAGTGACTTGTCTAGTTATTTTATGAAATACCTAATTATTCTATGTAATAACTGTGTGACGTGTCCTATTCTCTCTTTTCTACTAACCATCTTGGGGAAAAATAATTCTATAATAGTTGCTTGAGTTTAAAACGACCTTCCCAGTAGAGAGAGCTTGATTTTATGCTAATTTGAGTATTATTTAAACCCTAGAAAAGTGAGTATTAGAGTTAGTCATTGAGCTGCTATTATAAGAAAATTTGTGAAGGGACAATTGGAAGCCTTGGTAAATTTAAGAAGAAAATTCAGTTAATCGGGGCGAGAGTTCCGGGAGCTGTTTCATCGGATCACGCTCAGTCAAGTGCATAATTATTTGTCTTAAGAATTAAAGGTAACCAATTAATTTGGTCGATGACGTGGTTTATAATCTCGATTAAAAGTAAATTGATAAACGGATAAGTTTAGATTTTTTTTCATAGTAATATTTCTTCATTTAGTGTCCCAAACTTCACCTGCAACCTTAGGGTTGTGACAAGTGGACAAAAGATTAGATAAACCAGTTATAAGTAAAACATTCCAATGGTGACGTAGAAAGAAGTAACAGCATATAATGAACGTTTATGATCGTGGTAGCAGAGAGGTGAAGATCACGAACTCGTCGTAAATTCGAGTCCTGATGCCACTGAAGATATTCCGTGTAGAGAAGCTGATACACGTTGGGACAGACATGGTTTAAAGTCCTTACGATGGTGTGATGTGGAAGTTTAGAGTGCCAGTTCAGGTATCGTCCTCGTCACTTGATGGTGACACAATATTGCGAGATTTCTCATCAAAATCTCTCAAGTTGCGTTAGAGTGTGGGACGTTAGTAAAAAAAAATCAAATGAGTTAATCAACTTTGAGTGATGTAGTTAACATGGAAGTCAATGTCAAAATGTTTTAAACAAGGTAGGATCTTTGAAACAAGAACTGGTGCCAGTACCTCAGAAGTGACGAATATTTTAAGATTTTCACGCCAAGCAGTATCTGGGAGGGAGGGGGGGGGGTATGAGAGTCGCAGCATAGAAAAAAAAACTTCAAGCATTGTAAGCAGCAAAAGAATAACAACAAGATAAATTACAGCTAAATGCAATGCTGGTACATTAGAAAACATATACCAACGCCCGACAAGACAGACTTTGCAGAAGATTAGATTTAACAGCAGGAAACCATTAAGAGTGCCTTTGATATCACAGAAAAATAAGAAAAAGCCTGTTGTGGCCCCAGGAATTGAAAAATTGTTCACTTGAGGACTGAAAAAAGTAACTTGGTCTGATGAAACTCATTTCCTGCTACATCACGTGGAGAGCTGAATCAGAATATGGTGTAAGCAGCATGGCTTTTGCTGCCAAATAATGATTTTTCAGGCTGATGGTAGTTGAATTAGGGCTATTTGGCTATTTAGCTATAATGTTCTCTTATACAGATGGTAACTTTCATCAGAAGAACGCACCTTGTCATCGTGCTCAGTTGGTCTCAAATTGGTTTGAGGAACATCAGTAAGAATTTGACCTGATTCCACAGCTAATTCAATCTCCTTACCTTAGCACTAAGGAGCTTTTGTGAATAGAGTCGAAAGATCAAATCTTGGGAACACTGCTATCCAATCTGACTAAACTTAAAGCTGCCATTATATTGGTGTGGGTCAGTGTTCTTCAGCAAAGATACCAGCAACTTTTTGAGTCCAAACCTAGAAGAATATTGGCTGTAATCAGGTATTATAGTGGTCTATCTCATTATTAAGAAATGTCTCTAATTGTTTGAGTACTGAAACATGATATGTGTATTATCTGTGTGTAATGTTAGCATGGGAAATTGAGTCAAATTATCCAAGTACTAATTTAAAAGTCAAGAAGTTGTTAGCAGTATGCTGACATGAAATATAAATGTCTTCTCTAAACACATTCTGTACCTTAAAACTTTACATTCTCTGTATTTAAGAATGGAATTGGTACAGGAAAGGTATTTGGTCTTAAAACACTCCTAATCATGAGCTATTAGCTAATAGGAAAAAAAAATCTTATTATGTATCACTTTGGTAGTCTCAGAGTCTCAGTATTATACAAAGTAGGATATGATGCATACACTTAAGATCTCTCTCTCTCTCAAATTTATTTACTTAGAAATTAATTTAACACATTTTGTTACATAAAAATATTTCTAGCTTCTGCGTGGGTTTAAAATATTTTCAACATCTATACACATTTATTCATTAAATATAAGGAACTATCTATCAAACATAAGAATGATTTAATTATATTACATGCCATATATAACAGCAATTAATACAACAAAAAAATGATCCTTCCTGAAAATGCATACCTCAATGAATGATCTATAATCAGAATGTAAAACTTAAGCAATTATTTCTCTTAGTGCATATATGCTAACATTCATGAAATGGCCTGCGACTATAATTTTGAAATAAATTTGAGATTTATCCTTCTAAATGCGTAATACTATGCGCTATACCTTTAATTAGATCAATCATCTTTGTGAACTTATTTTTGTTTCATTCTTCTTCGTGGAACTGAAGCAAGAAATAAAACACCACTTTGGGTCATTATATGCTTAAATAATTAACTAATTTAATTGCTCTAATATATCACCATTATTTAGTTTAGTGAAGAAGGAAAAGTCAAACTTTTCACTTTCAAAGCAATCCAGAAATCCTTTATTTGAAGGTGTGATACTGTTGGCACGAGTTTTATTTTCATTAAATTTACTTTAAATTCCCCTTAACATTATACTCTGTACTACTTTCTCCCAGTAATTTTAGAAGTTTTGCAAATTCTTTTTATTGATTTAATTTTTATTATCTTGCATCTGCGTTATTAATCTTCTTATTATCATGGTTTAACAGCTTCCACCTTGGTACACTATTAAGCTTCTTTTTACCCTTCTGAAGCCATTATATTGATTGGATTAGCTCTACTTTAAAGGCGATACACTTCAAATTAATGTTTCTTTTTTTAAAATTTTCTTTTCTTTTTTAATCCATTGAAGGACTTAAAAGGTTCACACTGGTTCGTCCCCTTCCTTTAAGCAGAATTAAAACTGTTTTATTGGAAAAATGAAAATAAGACTTCAAAATAAAGCTGTATTTTTTAAATATATGCTTTAATTGTAGATACAATTTACTTATTTAAAGAACAGTATTGCAAATGTAATAATATTAAGATCCTCCCAAAATTATTTGAGACTTTTGTATACTTCTCATTTGAATAGTAGCATATATTTAAAAACAGTATATTGTTAAGTCACACACATACAGCTTCATTCATTTTATTAACGCATCGTTGGAAGAAAAGATTTAATAACAAACAAATAAGCTCAGAACTTCTAATAGTTAATTATTAATATTATGAAACAACATTAAAATTTAAAAATTCAAAGTATTACAAAAAAGTGAACTTTAATTTTAATATTTTATTATTACATTAAAGCACTAATACATAAATTAACTATTGACCGTTTACATATATGTAAAGTATATGTATTCTTAAATCTAATTATATTCTTGAACTTCTATTCTGTTCCAACAAGAAACACATGATCCCTTCTGCAGTCTTATGTAAATAATTATAGTGAATAATAATCTGTGGTTCTTATTTATAGCAAAACAAGGAAATGCATGACGCGTAACGTATAAATCAAATAATTTCCTCTTTATTTTCAGCCTAATGAAGTTTACATATTAAGCATCAGGATAGACGAATACCTTCTCAAGAATCAAATATCCAAAGAAACTAAGTATAACTCCATACGTGTTTCTATTTTTAAAAAAACTATTTATATAAAAAGAGAGAGAGAGAGAGAGATACATTCGAGTATTCTATAAATTAAATACAATATTGCACGTTATTTTGTTATCTTGAAAATAAACAGGAAACCTTTGTATATCCAATAACATAGGTATGTCGGGAAGTGAGAAATAGAGTTCTGTGAAAAAAAAATTGTGTATTGTTTGAAAATAACCCAAATACTTATAATATTTATATTCGGAACCAGATATTGTAAATACAAAAACCGAAATGCCACAATTTGTACTAGTTGTGCTATTATTTGAAATGAAAAAGACAAGAGAGAGAGAGAGTTGAGCCATAAATTAATGACTAAAAAAACATCTCAGGGTTTATTTTCCCTAGTTTACTCTTTCGTTAAGGAGTTTAAAAATTCAAAGGGTACCTCTATGTTCATGAAAGGAATCTTATATGAAGCTGGTGAATTAATGCTTTCAACAAAATCTTGATTCCCTTCGGTCTTTGAGACTCAAGTCCCCAAAGAAAGGTAAATGATGGATTCCCAAACTTATTTATCACAGCAGCGCCATGTCAAGAAGGAATTCGCCATTGCCACATTTCTCTACTAAAGCCGATGGTTGACTAATGGTACCAAATACCACAGATACAAGTTAATTGCATCTGGGAGTAAATGTTTAGGTAGCAATGAAAACTACTGACCATCAGACCTATTGAAAAGGGTGGAACACTGTCCCATTTTTTCAGGTCAGTGCCAAGGAAAGTAATAAACGATATTGCAGACGTCTTAGACGAATAATCACTTGTGGTTGCTCTTCTGTGCAGTCTCGTAAGATGGTGTACGCTTTTCTGCTGTCTTGTGTACTTTTATTCTCTTGTTTCAAATCAGTGAGGAAAAAGATATTTAGGTACACATACAGGCGCACAGTATTTTCGTTGAATAAATTCAGAAAAGCTGTAAAAACTTACTTCTGTTTCTTAATTCTTGGATGCTGCTATTTAGAGTAAAATATTGTTTCAATAGTTTTCTACATGTGTTATTGACTGTGAAAGTATTATTTTTTTTACTTTTTAACACTTTATCTACCGACTTATAAGTACCACTCAATTTAAAATTACATACAATAACTGTTTTTATGAATACTCTGATGATACTTAGCAGGAGTATTCTTTGAAATCCATTCTTCCAAAATATATGGCACCATAGGTTCTATGTTGAGTATTTTAGCGGTGAAGGCGAATAGTTGTAGAGCAGAAATTGAGTTTTCTGTTGACGGCGTTTTCAGCGGATTGCGTAGATTATTATTTTTGTCCCGAAAAAATAGTTAATGTCAAAATTTAAGTGTCCTATTTTTTGTATGTTAATGAAGACCTTAGAAAACGATTTGACTATTTATTTTAAGTGAACAGTGCATATAATTAATTTTACAGTTGAATGTTAATAATACTAATTAATTAATTAGCTCTAATGAATTAAATTTCCCAAAGTTGAGTATTTTGTTTATGGATATCCCTTAATTTTCAGTGTCGTGATCCCAAAAAAAATATTGCATGAAAATAACTGCAGTAAATCATAATGCGGTAGATAAAGGTTTAAGATACTTTATTGCAAGGGTCCCCAATGTTTTAGTTCTTAATAGTACTAGAATATCTTTTGGATGGTGAACACCTCTTGTTTTTTCAAAGTGAATTTATAGTTGGACAGATTTAATAATCCATGTACACAAATGTACAAAAAATATTTAATTCGAAAAATAAAACTCAGCATGTAGTTGTTTTTTTTATATTCGTGTGAAAAATAACTGTTAAGTAATGCATACAAAATCTACAAAGTATAAATTTCTTTATAAAAAATATACTTCTAAAAGTCATTGTGATTTTTAGAATTGCTTTTCATCCGCTATTTCTTCGTAGTTAGGTGAATATATATGACAATATTTCTGATCGTAAGCAGTCTTCAAGGCTAAGTCGAGATCCGTACTTTGAATTTTTGTTATTTATTGTCGAAAACAATGATTCATCCAAGTATATGGAGCTGAAAAAAGATTTTAATTTAAATGCTGTTTTATTCAAGAATGGAAATTTGTGTCTGTCAATTATATTCCAGAGATTCTCATCTGATGCAATGGATTTTAGGGAGATTGTAGTTTTGAATATCTTAAATTTACACATTCTGCACATTTTAAATTACATAGAATTTTATTGAAAACTAAAATATTTTATTGTGTTTATACAGCTGTGGGCACAAGTTAAATAATCGGCGGGTGCCAGGATTCTGCAGGTATAGGGTTAGGAACATTTATTTTTTAAGTTCAAATACTATTTTTTACAGTTTTATCCCATATATGCACACATAAATCTGCAAAAATAGGGGAGAAAGAGTCGTTTCGTTCAATTCAAAGAAAATTATATAGTACACAGATGCATTAGTATATTTTGAAAAACAAATCTCAAATTAATAATTTCATGAAATGCATTGATATTCAAATTTATGCCATTTAGATATAAATATTTGATTCGCACACAGAAAGAAAACAATAACAAATCTTTATATGTTCAAGTGGATAACGGCAGATTTAAATAGTTCAGCTACAAAAAAATTGTTGCTTCAAATAAATCATCAAAAACAATAAATTGTGAAAGGTTTTATATTCTTAATATTTTAAGCTTTAATTAGGGATGAACTTGAACTTTGTTGTACGTATCAAAGTGATAAAACTGTATATATGATAGTTGTATATATCAAATAATTGACACTGTATCTGACAGAAGTAATTTTATATTACAGAAAATCATTTTTTATGAAGTTCTTACAATTAGTAGAATTATAAACGTGATTAAATTCTTTATTGTTATAAATTTTAATGTTTATAAATTGTTCACTAGTTTTAATTTATTTAAAATATTTTTTTTATTATGTCTCTTACGTGATATTACGTTTTTAACATGTAAAATTAAATACTTCGTTTTAAATAAACATTTCAAAGAGATTCAAGTATTAAGCAAGATAATAATTACTAAACAATTATTATATATGAAGTGAAATTCTCATTGAATATATAAATAAAAACATTTAGAACAGTAAAACAAAAAGCAAATATAAGCAAAACTTTAAAAAAAAAATCAGAATATTTTTGTTGTTGAAAAGAGAGTTTATAAAAGCTCGCCATAATTAATTGGAAGTTTTTAAATAATTATATATATATATATATATATATATATATATATATATATATAAAAGAAAGCCACACATGTTATTTATGCTTATCAGAATTGCCTAAGCCAGTTAAATAATGTTGCGAGAAAAAATGGTAGTCATAAATAAAATATAAAAATAATACACTTAAATGCGCAATGACTTATAATACAATACTTCCGCCCTTAGCAGATGTACAACAGATTACTTAAGTAAATAGCGGAATTCATTATTTTTCCGTGTGACTGCCTAAAACTTATTTTTATTAAATAATAATAATAAATCTTTTATTTTCAAAGAGAAAAATATTTAAGGGATGAACATAGCAGTAGCGAAATGATTAATACTGTACCAAAAATAAGAATCAATGATAATTATTAAACTTACAGTTGTCAAATTCATATAAATGAGATTCACACTTCAAAATGAAACATGGAAAGGTTTATTTATTTCATATTTAAACTTTTTGAAACAAACACTTATTTAACAAAATTCTTCTAGAATAGAAATACTTTAAAGGTAATCAAAATTTTGTAACATGATCATACAAATACTATATTTTTAATATTTATGTTTGAATATGATTTGACGACATTTTAAAATTCAAGTTATAATAAAAATCATAGAAATGCTAAATACAATAAGGAAAGTAAGTAATATACCAAGAAAAGCAATTATCAGTATCCAAGTGAAGAAGATAACTATTTCCTGAAATTTGAATTGTAAATAACATCTTGCCTTTCATCAAAGATAAATTTATAACTCTCTTGCAAAAGCAAAGCATATTAGAACAGATTTATGATATATAAATATTTAATATGTTTTTCATAAGTTTTTTCGCTCTGTCATTTCCCTTTTTAATAACAAAATCTAGTATTTGTTAAAGTATTTCAATTTATAGCGAAAGTGCTCTTAATGTTGTTAATACCGATGTGAATTTAAAACAAGTTTTCTTACTTAACAGAAAAAAATATTTCGTGAATATCATATAATATTTACTGGAGGTCTTAACTATTTTTCTCTGGTGTCTTTTTTTTTTTTTTAATTTTTTCTATACATAGGAAACTTGCGTTCTTAGCTTATTTTTTTTTTTATTTTGATGTATTAGAACAGCGATACTTAAACTTTCGAACGCCGTGGCCCTCCTTTTAGCATCAGCCTTACGGCAGTATATATGTGGGTATCTGGGTTGCGATGCTGTCCTCAATCCCATAAAAGGATAGTTTTTGATGAAGGAGACTGTATGAGTTGGAGTTTCACAGTCTCCGGAGAGGCATGAGGGTGATTAGATGTTGTGAGCAGATCCGGGAGGCGTGGCTAAAGTCCTCTTCTGAATGGGATATGTATCAGCCTGACTTCGCGGACCTCTTTGAACACCTTTCCCTAACACATAGCTGAGTGATTTAAAGGTTCCCCATTCCAAGACTCTCTCTGCTAGTTATACAGACATATTTTTAACACTTCTGTGTGTTTCTGCATTTTTTTTTTTGAAAATATTACGTTATTGTAATGGCTGTATAGTTACAAACAGTAAAAAAACTGAATTCATATCCTTGATTGAAGTACATTTTCTTGCAGAGTTTTTTTATAAGGGGCAATTTAGTGACCTAGTTTACGATGGCACATCTTTCAATTTTTACACGGGACCTTTCAGAGTCTTTAAAAAGGGGAAATTGTAACATTAATTGAGATATCTTCGCAGATTCCCTAGGAAGGCCGTGGATCACAGTTTAAGAATCGCTGTATTAGAAGATTCCTACCACATATATACAGACATTAGGCTGCTTCTTTCTTACATATCTGATAAAATAATAACTTTTTACCTTGTTTAACGTTTACTATATTCATATTTCCTAAGTTGAAGTTTCTTTTTGACACAGATGTCTGTGATTCTTTCTAAATTAAATTAATACTTTAATGAACACATAGTATCGGTTCTTCAGAAATAAAACCATTCTAGAAAAAAAGTAAATAGAAGTTAACCTAAACGAAAAGTTATTAAGGTTGTTTTTTAAATAAAAAATGTAAAGCATTATTTTTAAATCCAGTCTGTTTTATTACTTTTTTAAACCAATATATATTACTAATTTGAAGGAAGTCTTTGAAAAATGCTATTATTTACTAAGTTTTCAATGATGATCACCGAATGCCTTCCCTTTCAAGACAGACAAAAAAAACTGCAGAATACCAGTCTCCAAACCATATACACACAAAAGAAGTAATTCTTATATAATCAAAAATATTAAACTAATTTTAATTATTCATTTAAACTGTGACCACGAAGTAGGTTCTTTGCAAAAAAAAGTTTGATAATAATTTTAACGTAATTTAACATACTTTTTTCATTTTCAAATTTAACTTAAGAACTTAAATAGCACAATATTCTAAGTCAAACGGTTCTTTTTTCTGTTGCCCTTATACCAAAAGAAATTTCAAATAAAAACAATGTAATGGTTTTCTCTTTTAACAAATACCTCCTGAACCATACACAATTAATTACAATTTTAAAAATAATTCTTAATATATACAGTATACTTGAAAAAAAGAAATACATATGTGAAAATTGTTTCATACAATTAAATTATTTAAAAAATATAAAGCATTAATGCTTAACTATTATTGTAATACACTTTTTTTTTGTTTATTAAAAAAGCCTAATGGTTCATTCAAATTAATTTTTTCTTTGCATTGAATAAGTATAAACATGTAATGAAGTTGATTGAAAATTCTAGCCTCATTTTTGTAACTTTATCAAGAACATTTTTAGAATACCTGTATACAAAAATTTTGGAAATATGTATAGGAACCGAGTTACCTCTTTCATTAAGCAACTCATGATTTTTTTTGTAAAACATTTACGAGTTCTAAGGCCAACAAAATTTTATTTTCATGGATAATATGAAGAACATCATCGCATTTATGAGAGGTATTCTAATTCCTAATCCATTTTTCAGTTTTAGTATTAAAAAATAGTGCATATTTTTCTGAATCTAAAGATGTATAACATGTATATGTTCGTTCAGAAAACAAACTTAAAATATGTAAATGTAATTGACAAAAATGTAAGTAAACGTTTACATGTGTTTAATTTTTTCACTTTTTCTCCAAAGCATAATTGTTTGCTTCTAGATACACTTAAAAAAAACTATTGCACTACATAGCTCCAATTTTTTTTATACTTCTATACAGGATACCTGTGCATATAGTGAACCTATTTTTTTAGTATAAGTAGTACATAGTTTTTTTAAAAAAAGCTTTATGTGCAAAAAAGAGGAAATAAATAAAAATTTTCAAAATTACTAAGTTTTATAAATTTTAAAGAAATTATCTTAATATTTTACTAAAAAAATAAGTTCACTATATTTTATATATCTGCAAAAAAATATTTTACGTATTTAAGTGATACTTTTTTCGAAAATGGTACCTAAACATAAACATGTGTTACGAGATCTAAAAAATTATGTCCAACTTAAATTGAACAGAAAAAAAAAATTTTTTTGAACTAAAAAATTATTTTTGTATTCTTACAGAATGATTAAAATATCTTTATTATGTTTACAAAAAGAATCAAAATTCTATTGGAAAATTTTTAAGATAAAAGTCCCATAAGCAAAGAGTCTTATTTTTGGCATTTTAGTCTTTTGAGCATGTCCTGGTACGCTTAAGGAAAACTTAAAATTATTTTCATTCCTATAAGGTAAACTTATTTATTCTTATACAGTAGATGGGGCTTGAATGTAAAAAAAAAAACTTGCAAATTTATAATTTCATTCCAGACCTTTTTCTTCATATTTCGATGGACGTTCAGATTATAATAGATTCTAATCGCGTGATATTATTTTTGTTGAAAAATAATTGTAGTGTGGTGTTTATTTAAACTTCCTCTCTTTGTGAAATGAATATTTTATGAGGGAACTTATATATAAATATATTTAATAAAGTAGAAGGCTGCCCTTTGTGAAAAATATCGAACAATGCAAGCATTTTTATTTCACAGAAAACTTTTTAGTTTTTGAAGTAATAGACTTAATGCTTTTACTGGATCTATTAAAACAACACTGATAAGTAATACAGCTACGGGTGCATCGTTTCATAGAAAATATAATTAAGCTATAAATTATCTGTGTTTAGTCTAACTTTTGAGTACAATATTACTTAAAAAATAAGTATTTGCTCAAAAACTTACAACTAGAAAATTAATCAAAAAGGCAAAATTAAAGAAGGGTTACACGACTAAGCAACATTTATGAATATTTATTCCGTCTAGTCTTGCGATATAAGAAAAATTGTGAACACCAATTTATCGCATATTTAGCGCAGGATAAATTATCTGAAATTTTAAAACAATGAAATATATAAAAAGAAATTCCGGAAAAATACACCAACTGTAATAAAAATAAAACTAAAATTATATAAATTTTTGTACATCACAAAAGTAAGGAATATACAGCCTAAAATGAACTTCAGATGAAGTTCTGGTAAAATTACAGTCATATTATATCTTCCCAAAATAAACTGCAGTCCATTGTTTTTTGTGGTTTTTTTTTTTTTTTTTGGTATTTTCATTACTTTATCCCTGCAGTACATTTTCTAGTTTGAAACAAGAAAGAAAAGGGAGAATATACCGGATAAAACTACAAAGTAGAGAAAAAAATCCCTTTCTGACCTTAGGACTCAGGTGCATCGCCACAAAATTATCGTCGGTGCTGAGAACTTTCGAGTGGAGAAGCACTTCTTTCTTCACCACGACTCAGTTACGAAAGTCGCAAACTCATTTAGATAACTTCTAACAAGGGATACCGGTCGGCAGATAAAACTAATCCTCCATGAAAAACTACCAGCGCCATGAGACTAACACTCAATAGCCGTAAAAATACTCTTCCCATCCCCCGCTCTTCAAGGGATTTAGTCGGAACAGGCAAGAAACAAGCAACGCAGCCTTACAAGTTTTTACGACTAAATTGGTGATGTTCAAGTATAGAAGGTTGGAGAGAATGAGAGAGACTTAGGAGTGCTTACATGTTTCCTGTAATGTTGATGGCACCCAAAAGACCCCAGTGAATAATGCTACAAAAATTGAAAGTAAGAAGCACTCTTTATTCAGTCTCTATCATGTATTCTGTATAGTGCTGTTGCTAACTATAACTCCTGCCAATATCAATTGACCTTCCAAGAAAAATTATACTTCATAATTAAAGGCTTTAAAGTGCATTTGTAATTTTAAATTTTATCTCAATATGTAATGCACTTTTTATCAAATATCGCTAAAGTACACAAACTCTATAACAATATTTAAAATAATAAATGAATTTGTTTACTTCGCACATTCATCACTGAAAGATACCTTCATTTTATAACATGAAGATATCATGTCTATAAAAATTTAATTTTGAATTGCCTCTTTTTTCTATAACAGTACAACTTAAGTGATATAATTTTATAATTTAGATTTTCTAAAAACAAATTTAGTACTGCTCTCAATATTTCAGCTTGAAATTATTTATTTCAATACTGCTTGTGGGATTCAAGGAAAAAATGGTATTCTAGATTCATAAAATAAACAAAAAATATCACTGATGTAATACTTATAGTACCCTAGTTCTTTCATTAAAGAATATTTTACCCTGAATTCTTCTTTAAAGAAACGGGAATCTTAAAAGAATGTTTGCTAATTGTGTTAGAATATTTTGAAACGAGTAAAGAGAGTATAATATATATTTCATGTGTTAAGCAATTTTTATTCCCTTAAGATGATACACACAAAACATAAAGCTTAAGACTTATGCGTAAGGAAAGAAAATATTAGATATAAATAAAATATCAGAAAATAATAATATTTATTTTACCCCTGTAGATAAAGTTTTGATTTTTATGTATTGTTAGTAAAAATAAAAATAAAAATATTTTGTTTTCATTTTATAACAAAGTAATGGCTTGAGTATACTTACATTAAATTACAATTAAGATTTTTTAGAAGATGTTATACTTTATTGTAACTAAAAGTTCTGTGTAATAATTATCTTTAAAGCTGCTCCTCACACAAATGCTTTTATTTCATAGACAATATAATCTATTCAGATAATTAACTATACGGAGATGAATTCAAAAACAATATATCACAACAAAAATGCCGTGACGTTTTGTTTTAAAGGAAGAATTATTATTATGGTTATTACATAGATATGCTTACGATATTTCAATGTACATGAATGCATGTATACACGCACACATATATACATATATATATATGTGTGTGTTTGCATGTATATATGTATACGAGATGTGAGTCTACATGTATATATGTATACGAGATGTGAATCTGCATCGATTTGTAATTTATCTTTTTTAAGCCCAACCAACTTTCTAGCATATCAAATACTTTAGTTTTAACTCTGTCATTAACAGAAACTCAGAAAATTATATTTTTATCACGCGCACTCTATGTTGACAACTGCTGAAGATGGGATGTAAGCTTTCACATGCTACAGTATCATTGCTTGAAATATCTAAAAATTAATTGGACTTAGCATGATCATAATAAAATACAATTACCATAAGCTACTGCATTTTTACTCGAGAGCAACTACATTCCGTATCATCCACCAAGATGCTGTCTAAGAATAAACCCATCCATATTGTATTATTTATATTTATTATTCTTTTGCTGAGCATAAAAAAGTCCGGAGTGAATAATTCAAGACAACTAATAATATGCTTACTGCTTACTAATAACACACTATTAAATACAGTTAATCCTTTGCTATTTTATTTTAACGATTTTTAATAAACTAACATGATTTAACAATGAAAGAATCTATGAAATACATTTTTTTGCAACAAATAATACGCAATTTCTTAAAATTGACAGTGTGTGTGTGTGTGTGTGTGTATGTTTGAAGCAATTTATTCCATTATTTGAGATGTAGCCATGGCAAGACAAAAATCTAACTAGTTATCAAATCGAATAAAGGTTGGTCATTTTAACATTAGGAGCGTTGAGCATCCTCTGATATCAAATGTCAAGCAACAAAAGAAGGAATAATCATTTTATATATCCTTATAGAGAAAATGTACAATGGGAAAAATATAATCACGTGTTCAAGTGGAGGGAAATTTTAGTTTTTCTTAGAAATTACGTAAGTTGTTCTAGGGAAAAATTTCAGTCACTCAGTAAAGCACATGTAAACAATTAAGATATTACTTTACTAGGAATAACGAATAAGTTTATCAACCAAAAAATTACAATGTTTATCCTTTTAACGAGGAATCACAAATAAATCTGTCAAAATTTGGGTTTTCATCATTTTCATGCGAAATGAAATAAGTGTTGAGTTTCGGCATATGGTATTCGTAATTATGAATTAAACAAAAAATATATGATTAAAGTTATAAATTAATATTAATATTAAATTAAGTTGTTACACAAGCACATACACATACACTCATACACACAGATATATGCACTCACACACATATACACTCACTCGGGTATATATATTAAAATATTAATTTAATATTAAAACAGAAACCGATTATCTAAAAAAAACTAGCAAAATAATATAAATTACATGAAATTTTAAATATTTTGATAAGTTTAAGTGCCTGAATATATATATAAAATGTAATGGTTGTGTTAGAAAAATAAAATACATTACAAATAAGGTTTGGGTTAGGATACCAATAGAAATTATATATATTTCTCTTCTATCATTAATTATATGGAGAAATAAATTACAAAAATAGAGAGACTATTATAATAATTATTGCTTTGCAACTGAAATTAATTCAAAATTGTATCAATCATTTACTGATTTACTCAGTTCAAGAATTCTTAGTCAAAGCACAGGTCTGTGACTATATTTTATATTTTAATATAGACTCGTTTTAGCTACATGATATTTATGTTATGTAAACTTTCGGTATAGCATATATTTTTTTATGATTATCACATATGAAAATATGCATGTATTTTTACAATTACAAAAAACGGTGCAACTATCATTTATTATTTTTTTTTACTTTTTATTATAACAGGTATTGTGCATATTTTGGGAATTGATTAAGGTTTCAAACTAGCACTGAAAAAGTCTACACAAACTTTAGAGAGATTTTATTGTTTCGTTTGTTTTAATTAACTGAGAAGTAGCATTTATTTTTTTGTGGAATCTCTTATAGAATTATTAACCATTTACCATCTTAAAAATAGAATATATATGCAACTGTGTTTTAAGTTTTCAATTATATACATTCAAAGGTAAGATAAGTAGACAATTTCTATTGTACCCAATATATATGCACCTGTATTTATCCATAAAAACCCTTATCCTTTGCCAATTAATTTTCATTTAAAAGTTCTGTGTATCCTAAAACATATCCTTCAACCAGTTTCAAATAATCTCCACTAAAATAACTCAGACACAGTTTCAATCAAATCAGTGAAATCATTGATGGAGAAAATATTGATTTAGCTCTTATCAAAATTTTAAGGAAATAACCGTGGATACAATACGGATTAGAAATAATGTGAATATTTTACTCATTCATTATTTTCCCTAAAAATATATTATATAAGGGTAATTTTTAAAACATAAAAAGTAATAGTATTTTACTTTTATACTTTTAAAAGACTTTTTAATACAAATCAAAGAACTCTTATATTCAGAGCATACAGAAAATGTATTCGGTTAAATAGTCTGTAAAAGTTTTTAACTCCACAAAAAAGGAAAAAGAAACTTATTATCTTAAGATTTTAAAGCAAACTTTTTATTTTTATTTTTATGATAATTGTTATAAATTTTTGAAACTCTCGTGTGAAAATGGGTACTTTTAATATATTGCCTTGTTCTAACCTTACCTCTTTCGTTTTATTTTCTCATTCAGTAGCTTTCAAGATCTACAGATGTTTTCCGTCTGAATGAACATTAGGTGTGACATAACCTTCTATTCAATTACTAACACAGCTCGCGAAATCATCATGGATTACGACTTCAGGAATGAAATCCAATTCCTTTTGAAATACTAATTTTCAAGAAGACTACGAATACCAACGTAATATAAAACAAAGCCACGTAATTTCCTCTTTCATTCTCATTTCTGTCTTTTGAATTTCCCATTTTAGTGAATTATCTAATATTTAATCGACGCTCTTGAACTCGAAAGAAAGAAATAAACCCAAAAAGGAATGGTACCTCGACAAATAAGAATTGCAACCAAGCGGAGCATTCGGAATAAATAGATAACGAAGTTTTGCAAAACGGAAAACTTTAACCATTCTTTCGATACGGAAAATAAACTTTATAATCCTTTAATCTCGCTATGACAGATATATTTTTTACTTAAAATTGCTCAGTAATGTGAACAAGTATTTGTTAGTTGACTTTTTCTTTATTTTATTTTCATTTCATTTGCTTGGAACTGTAACATTGAAATATCAAAATATTCGAATAAGTTAACATTCGTATTCGAGTTTGTTAATTATTGACTTTGATAGTAAGAAACTTTAAGAAACATTGAAGAATGTAAATATTGTAATACAGATTCATATATATTATACTATGCTTAAAAAATTACATTTATACACGTTGGATATGGCATTAATATTTATTCAAAAAAGAAAACATTATACAATCAAAAAAATGAAGCAAGTTTAACCTTTAAAATTCCGAGTTTTAATGTTAAGTTTAAGGTTGAAACAGAAAACTTAAACTCGTCACTTGAAAAATCAAGGCATTTTAGGATATTGTGAACTGCAACGAAGATTTTGCAGTTAAAAAAGTTATTCAGTGTTTTTTTTATAAAAAAATATTTCTTACTATTTTTTTTTTTAAAAAAAAAAAATACATTTATTATTTTTTTTAAAAATAGTTCTAATTTTTATGGTTATGTGATATTAATATGATTTAAAAAATTAAGATGATTATTATTATATTTAACACAGAAATATATTTTAAAACATAATTATTTTGCTTTATTAAGTATTATTTTCAAATAACTATGTATTTCAACACCATTAAATTTTTTAAGAATCTTAGAAAATATATAATTGCGTAATTTTTATTCCTTGGTAAAAATATGCTGTAGATATACATGCTATTTCAAATTCAATTCTTTTGTTACTCATTTAATTGACCATTGCTCTTTTCAATGCATTTTAAGAAATGATTTCTCTTTCAATAGATTTACCGAGAACATTAATTTTAATAAAAGCACGTCGCAGGGAACGTATAGTAAGAAGATACATATATGTATACAACTAACAAAGACCATGCATTTTGTTAAAAGAGATAACAGAATCCAAAAAAAGGATATATATTAATTTACTTCTAAGCTTAAACTATAAAAGCACTGCATTTTTACTCGTTTTTCTTAAACTTGTGCACTACATTTTTGCAAGATACTACATAACATGTATCTTTTCAAGGAGATATAGACATATTTGTTATATATTAATGCTTATTATGTATAATATAAATGTGCAATTTATTTTCTTTACAATATCGAAAATATCGAGTTATTTATATCTATTTAAAACATCGTGAAGAATTTTTCATCTAACCTATTAATAAATAGTGTGGCATTAATATTCTTATTAGTTGCTTCATTACATAAATTTAGTTTACAAAGTTAATTCACTAAACATTATTTCAAATAGGATTTTCTTTTTCGAATTCGTTACTTAATGGAACTGAATTTTTCAAAGCTATGTATCTTTATTTCTGAATAGCAGTGATAGATCAAGAAAAGAAAATACATTTTTTATTTTTTAAAGTCGTATCGCTTAACCGTTAGAAGACATGCTGCGGAAGGAAATTATTTGAGAGTGTACGATCTTTCATCTGAAGATAAGGAATTTCCTGAGTACAAGAAATGATAGATTAGACTACTCGATCTTCTTTAGACTTCCTCTGAACAAGAACACAAATTTGGTGACGGTCAATTTCAAAGTTGATATACTTTCTGCACTTCTTGGAAGTGAATATTTTGCTGCTGGGAAAAGATTTAGTTAAAATAAGACTAAAATGTAAAGTAAT
>BMAV01024590.1:1135833-1155410 GCA_019973955.1 Trichonephila inaurata madagascariensis
TATATATATATATATATATATATATCTTTATGACAAAGGACAACTTATTATCATTGGAATTTATTGCGGAAGAAATATTAAAATATTTGAGATACCAAATATGATACGTTTTTAATATTTAATAACTCATGGATCAATATTACACTTTATCTATAATCTGAATTTATGGTTTTATATATTTTCAAAAATATTTTATGTATTTATGTGTATTACTTGTACTTATTTTTATCATAAATTAGTAAAAGACTCCAAAACTTGATTACACTATATAGTGCATTTTATTTGGAAATTGTATACCTCACATACGCTAAAAAGAATTAATGATGTGCATAAAAACATTGAAAACTATTTTAATGATACAAAAATGTATAGATAATTATTACAAAAACCAGTATAAGCTAAAAGTGCTTCGTTAACTTTGTTCCTTTTTATGTAAATAACCAATATATCTCTATGATGGGTAAAACCTCACCATTATGCAAATAAATTTTAGGAGATAAAATGATTTATTATTAATGTCTTATCTGTTGAAATTTTTCTCATTTCTCAATTTATATAATATTTCTCTTCTCCAATCTTATCTATTTTATTTAAGGGAACTCATATATTTTGAATTACAAAAAAACCAGAAATGTTCCTTGAGACGCTCTTATTTTCATTAGGTATTCAATAATTTAAAAGAAATAAACAAATTGTCTTCTTCTATTCAACTATTTACTAAAATATTGAGTAAAAATGTCATCTGGAATCAAAGCAATTTTGGAATATCTTTGTTCATCTAATATAATATCATTAATAGACTTATCAATATAAGCATTCTTCCTCTTTCCCAGTTGATTTGTTTTACTTGGCTGTTAGTAAAAATATTATTGTTTTACTGCTGCTTTTTTTTAAAATATTAAATATGTTTTTAATGTAAAGCAGATGTCTTAATACACCCTTTCACTGACGCCAAAATTCGCCGCGTCTGTTATATGCATTCTTATTATTTTACCTTAAGTTCGCATTTATTCAAGAACGACATTTTTTAAGTTATAGTATTTCATCTTATTACTGATATGAATTAAAGTTCAAACGTTATTTGTATTTGTTAAGTGTAATACTAATACCTCATAATTTTATCAGCAATTAAAGTTCATTACTGTTACTTAAAGACAATGCGTAGTCTTAAAACTTATTTGCATAATTCTTAAAATGATAGCAGTCTGCTTATTTCTCATTTAAAGAAATGATATGACACTAGATAAAAAGTTTAATTTTTAAAATACATCGAATATGAAGTTCACTTTATGAGTCACTATTTATAGATTCCTTAAAGTAAATTTTTAAGTAGAATTTTCTAAAGCCTGAAATAAAAATAATTTTTAAATATTCCCTACCTTAAAACACTGAATTTATTTCCTGATATACCGTAAAATCCGGGTGTATAACGTGCACCAGTGTATAACGCGCACCTATACTTTCAAGCTGCATTTTTTAATTTTGAGCTATATTCGCCGTATAACACGCATCCCTTTTTTATGAAGGAATCTGCAATTTATGTTAGCGATGCTATTATGTTTTAAAGCCATTTGTTCGAATTATTATCGAAGGATTTTGAAAAAATAGTACATTTCAGAAAAAAGTAACTCTTTTTAGTTCACAATGTATGACATTTCTTTTAAACAAACAGTGTTCCGATTCTTAATGAAATCTAATTTTTTTTTTCTTATTATTATTCTTATTATTCACATCTCTTAATTTTTGAAGCTATCATTTTTTCCCCCGGAGTATAACGAGCACCTGTAAATTTCGATCTTATTGTATGTGTTAAAAGTGCTTACGTGGGATTTTACGGTAAATAAATTGTACTTTTGCAATTACAATCTGTTTTAATTATCAATTCTAAAATTTATTTTCGCTCTCATAAAATTATTTCAAACACATTCTAACAGCACATTACATTTTACCTTCATTATAAATATAATTTTTTGTACTCTATGAATTTTAATACATATAACTTGGATATGTTACGTGGTTGATCGCCTTTCAAATGCAGGAAAAAGACACTTAATTTTTTTAAAGGTTCTGTCATAGTAAATCGTAATTTAATCAGGAATTCTCCAAAGATTACAACAAATTTAATAAATAGGAAACAAAATTGACACACGCGTAAAATCAACAATAATACAGCTAAAATCTACAACACAAACTCAAATTTCACACAGCAATCACAATATCATATTAGGTGAAAGAAACACAACTGTGTCAAGCTTTGATAATAATGTTGGTTCTCTTCATTGGTCCTACAGACTAGAAAGTCTTTAGGTATTTCTAAACTTTTCTGGCAAAATAATACCTCTAGAATCTTCTGGTTTTTTTGTAGAGGCATCTATTTTTGTCACCAATTTAGCTACTTGGCAACATTTGTCGACCAAAGTTGTCGCCAAGATCACTCCTATCCATTTGATGCTTTTGAAAGAATTTTTACCCTTAGTCTGCAAACGATCTTTCCAGTCGCAGTATCGTTTCGGCAGAGAAATAAACAGAGTACAAAAAATTTCTGTAACAATATACAAATCCTACTTAAATATTATTTGTTCAAATCTTTGATTTTCTTTAACTTATTTTAATAGATCTTAGGAAAAGTTAAATGATAAAAATTGTGCGTATTAAGATATTCACATTATAACAAAAGTGTAACGAAGCTCATAATTTTTTCGAAACTTAAATAAATTAGTCTAGCGATTTTAATTCAAATATTGTTTTTATGAAAACAAATTAATAAAACTTGAATAGCGTATCTTAAGCCTATTTATAAAAATTAAACCAGATGCAGACCTAGAACTTAAAATCCAAAAGTTCTGTAAAAGAATTTTTTTTCTTTTTTTTTGTGGAAGAAGGTTAAAATTTGTGAAACAACAAACAGTTAAAGGTTTTGTGAGATGTCGCTGTTCACAAATACATAACTCTTTTAAAAGATAAATTTTTTTTTACAGAATTTGGATTTTCTTAAAATTGAGAAAACATATAACTAGTTTAATAACATTTAATAAAAACTAACAAATCTGACTAGGGAAAATAAGAAATTATTAAACTAACAAAAGATACATGCTCTTAACTATTGTTATTATCTATAGCAATTATTTCCTTTGCATTTAAGCTTATAAAAACAGTGTTTGAAAATCATCGATTTTCTGAAGGAATTGCAAGAAGGATCAAAAGGAAAAGATCTTGTACCAATGCTGAAAGCAAATGATAAGAAGAAACAATGTTTCTAAGAAGGGCTTTACAGCAATAAAGTGGATGGTCAATAAGATCGTAACACTCTTGACTATTACACACAATTCTATGAGCATAAAGATCTATAAAGAGAACACAAAAAAGATGGTATCTTTGATAAATGTCTCACACAAAACCAATTGTAGAGTTAAATGATATCATAGTAAGAGTTAATAGTTTAAATCAGAGATGTTAAAGATAAAAAACACAGAGGATTTGTAAAATTGTTGCACTATATCATATGTTTGTTTACAGCTGTTAAGACAATAAGTAGTTTTATTTTTTAGGGAATTAGAAAAAAAAAATTTTAAAAAAAATAACCTCTCCCAACAAATATACTATTTTTCAATAATTCAGCAACTAAATTATCCAGAACTTAAAAAAGGCTTTAATTTAAATAAGATTTAAAGAAGAAGAAAATCTTCCAAATTATGTGTATATAGCTAATATTTTATAACACGTGTGATACATATTTGACTTCAAGCTACATAGCATTCTGAAGAAGATTCATGAAAAAAGGCTTACTTCACATGCTTTGAATTTGATATTACCATATGAATCCCATCTTTTTTTGTTCTCAAATGGAAAAAAAAGAAAAACAAAGGACTTCCTCCATTTTTTTTCCCTTAAATGTACTTCACTGAATAATAAAAAAAACACACAAAATCTGATAAATATACACTGAGTAGTCAAATTATTATATGACCACCCCTTCAATATAATACTGGACCACCTTTTGCCCTTAATAACTTATGAATTATTCCTGGCAAGAACTTTATTAATTGTTGGTAGGTGATGTGAGGAATGAGAATTTATGAGACCATATCAGATGAATTGCACTTTCCAATGCCTTCAGATTGAATGGTACTGTGGATCCAATTTCCAGATACCCCGTTTGAACTCACCACACAAATTCTCAATTGGATTGAAATCTGGGTATTGTGCAGGCCAACTAAGCAAGGTAAAGCTTCTGTCACGCTCTGTGAGCAATCTGTGGACATATACCGTGTTATGCCAGATATATAACAGAGAGCATTGTCCTGCTGAATGTATCCATTTTTAGCAGGGTAATATAAAAAGATATACCTGATCTGAGATAACCCTTAAATACCATTAGCCATTAAGACGTTCTTCCACACAAAACAAAGGACCCATGCAATACGAAGGAACCGTCCTCCAAACCATAATATTGCCTCCACCAGCTTAAAGAGTTGTGTTAATGCAGATGGGTTTGTACTTTCCTTCTGTTTTCTCCTTATCCGCACCTTGCCTTCAATAAGGTGCAATTGAAAAAGTGATTCATTGGACCACATATTCTTTTTCCAGTCATCTACAGTCCAATTCGTGTGCTCCCTTGCGGATTGGAGACATCTGCTCCTGTTCAAGGCAAACAGTAAAGGTTTTAGAACAGGTCGTCGTCTACCAGAGCTTATACGGTGTACTGTGCAGCGAATAGTTCATTCAGAAACGTTCGCACTTGCATCTAGATTAAGAATCCCCTCAATCTGAAGTACGGTTGCTCTTCTATTAGACTGGAAAACTTTCGTTATTCTCCTTTCTGAGCGAAATTTCAGTAGCATGTGACGACCACAAGCCTGACATTGAGGCCTGGTTTTCTGCTTCGTAATTCAATCTCTATAAACATTAATAACTGCTGTTCCTTGACATTTCACACACGTTTGCTGATACTGGTTTCGAAACTTCAAGTGCCTACATACAAGCCGTGTTATCCACCTGTTTTTTCACAAGCAACACAGTGCAATAGATGCTTCACTTTTCCTGTATTACGTATTAATAGTTATCTCGCCCTCTAGAGGCAACTACAGGAAATTATGGCTGATATCTATAGAAGTGGCAGGTGGTTATAATAATTTGGCTACTCAGTCTATATTGCTGTGTGTTTGCTTGAAAAATTCAGCATCAATAAAGATTCCTCAAAAATGAGTTAATGATGTTAACACTAATGATGGTCAATATAAACAATTAAATTCGCATAGGAGTTAAGCAAAAATATGCCAAAAGTCAATAACTAAGACTGCCCCCACAAGAAACTTCTAGAGATTCCATGTGTGATGAAATGGAATCATACAGATATTGAAATTTATCCTGACGAATTGATTCTAAATGGCTTCTATCTAACGTCAAAATTCTACCGCACTCTTTGCTAAACTAAAATACGATCATGTTGCTGATAAATATAATCTCAGATAATTGCAGTATGTGGTCAACATATCCAGGCCATGGTAGGAGCAGAATTTATCAAACGATGAAGAAGGCTTATAGATTAAAAACAAAATTTAGACAGGCATTGTCTCATTGACCCTTTATCTACCGACGGTACTTATAAGTACCCCTTACTTTAAAATTACATAGAATAATCATTTTTATGAATACTCTGACGATACTTAGCAGGAATATTCTTTTAAATCCACTCTTGCAAGATATATGACAGCACGGGTACTATGATGAGTATATTAGCGGGGAAGGCGAATAGTTTTATGTCAGAAATTGCTTTTTTCAGCTGACAGCATTTTCAGCGGATTGCAAAGATTGTCATTTTTTTCCGAAAAAAATAGTTAATGTCAAAGGGTGTCTTATTTTTTTCTTTGTTAATTAAAATCTTAGAAAACGATTTGACTATTTAATTTACGTGAACAGTGTGCATAATTAATTTTACAATTGAATATCGTTAATTAATTAATTAGCTCTAACTAACTAAATATCCAAAGTTGATAATTTTGCTTATGTATATCCCTAAAATTTCAATGTAGTGATTCAAAAAATATTACATGAAAAAAACTACAGTAAATCATAATGTGGTAGATAAAGGGTTAAAATACAGCTACGGGAATGTGTGAAAAGAATGGCAGGGAATCAGATGCGTAAAGTTAATTGGAGTAGCACCCTTTGCTCATGGTCCTTATACTTTGGATTTTTCGTAATTCACCGTGATATCTGATAAATCCCAGGTCATAGCATCCTGTGTTCATCTCGTGGTGATGTTATATTGAGTGGTCCACTCCCAGGATTTGAACTTTTCACTCCTGATACGTTCCATTTCATGCGACAGCGATTTCACGGAATGAAATTCTACCCTTAGGGAGTGTGTTCATGCAGCGTCGTTGAAATTCTGTTAGTTACTCTTATGATTTGCCCTCACTGTGTGTTTTCGATGATTCAAACATTTCAACTCACCTTTAAAGTATTTTTGACACTTGTCTCATTCAGAAGTTTAGAAGGTGCTTCTCAATCCCCACATGCATGATCGCTTCGTAATTCTCATCATTCTCAAATCTTAACCTCCTCCTTTGCATTTCCTACATGCTTCGCTTAATATACGTGAATCCTTATGGTGTTGCAATTTTTAAAAACAGTATATTGTTAGCCCCAGTAACATTTTTCTAATATAGAAATTAAGGGCACATAAGATTGGAACATTTATTGTAAAAGATGAGTGTATCAATAATCAGTACATTAACGAGTAACAACTTCCGTATTAAAATAATAAAGAATTGTATTTGCCTTATATTTATTTATATCTAAAATCATGTCTTTCCGGCCACCTCACTTACCATAAAATAATGGATTTAAACTTAAATAGCTTAGATATAAGCGTCATACTCATAAAAATTCCTCCCTTAAAGTAAAAAAAAAAAGAACCACGCACGAACACGATTATCATAACAGCTGAGATTGAATCTGGATTCGTTTCTACAAACGACCTGGTTCCATTCCGCTGCAGTCCAGTTTTCACATGCGCGGCACCACTCCAATGGTGGGTGGGCGTCAAGGGCAGCACACGTAATGGGCGTCGCGATCCCAAATGTCCTTCAGCCAGGCGCCTACGTATGGTTCGAGAAAACACAGGGTCCCCTGGTGAAGGGGCTACCTGTGCCTGGATGGCGACAGATGAAGCAGTTGGCTGTGCGCGTGCATTTCTTACGATGGGGCGTTCTTCTCGACGACTGGTCTGTCGAGGGCGTCCTGGGCCTGGTCTTCGTGTAAATGACATCTCTTGGATCCACTGGTCCCAACACCTCCTCGCAACATAATCAGAGCGGGCTAATTGACGAGCAACTCGCCTAGCTGACCACCCAGCTTCCATTATGCCGATGATTCTCCCCCTCTTAAACTGCGACAGCTGCTAATGTCTTCGAAAACGGAGTGATGGCATGTTTACCTCAGCTCTTCCTTTGGAAACGATTCTCCACACTCAAACAAGCTTTGGTTACCTGTTTTATACTCCACGGAGAACATCGTTAAACGCCTCCTACCGGATATACGTAATGCGCAATCACGCTGCATTTCTAATCATTTGCATATCTCCCCGACATGTACCTTCATGCCAAGTTTCGTTACGATCCCGCAATCATTTCTTGGTGCGCTAATTTTTCTGTTCATGAGTGTATTTTCCTTACATGGAAACTTTTTTTGATAAATTACTCAAGGCTATCTAAAAATTATGCGTCCACATTCTCAAACATACGGATATTTCGCACTTCCATTCACTTAGAACCTCTAACATGCTTCAAAAAGTATTCCAAATAAATAGAATAATTTTCATTCATAACTTAGATACTATTTAGCATGACTAAAAACAGAAGACGCTAAGATTGGTTAAAAAGTTATGGGTAGAATTATCAGGTTATTATGATTTTGTCAATGCGTAGTTGCAAGATAACTGCAACGATATCTGAAAAATGTCAAAAACTATAAATTACACAAATCTGTAAATCAGCTTCCGTAGCTCTTAGTATTATGAATCAATATTCATTAACTTCTCTTACTTCTATACACAAATCAACCTAACACAGAAAATACCTCATCATAGAATAAACTAGTTTTGTCAAAAATTAATTAATAGCATTTTCATTATTTATATGATATCTCCAAGTATTAATTTAGAAATATTTCATTAGATATTATGCAAATAAGAATAATATGTAAGTACTAAAATAAGAATAAAATCTAATAATGATATTTAAAACCTATGAAGTTAATTTTATATAATCTTTTTCTTGAAAACCAAGAATGAAATATGCACCAAAATAAAACAAAGATATTAATCTATATGTATTAGCTCCTGAAATGATACACATCTGATAAATTTATATGTTCTGAGACAGTTAAAAAAGCATATATTCTTTTGTTGTGATTTACTTTCAAAAACTCATAACAGATGAGCATAACTGTAAAGATCATTGCTCTTAGTTATTGGTTGCAACAGATAAAAATAATAGAAGAGAAATATAATAATGATTGATTTAAACACATGTTTCGATGGAATTTGTATGGGAAGTTTTGAGTAATGTTTCCATGTGATATTAATTTAAACTTCTTTTTTGTCCATGTAGTTAAACTCAAAACTGAAACGTATGGCAAATATACAATACAATTACTTTATATATCACAAGTGATTATTTACAATTCACTATTTTTGAATTTTATTGCATTTTTAATGTTGTTAGAGACAATAATTTTAGTAAAAAAATTTATCAGTATTTGTCAAGAGAGAGAAAGAGATAAAAAAATGAGTAGTGATGTGTAATTTGTATTCCTGAAATTGGAATGCATGCTTTTCATGAGTAATGAAATCAGAAAAGTTTAAATGGATTTGATATATAACAGTATTTTTATAGAGAAACATTGTAGAGAATGTTTTTATGCTTTATTTTATATTTAAAGAACGTGCATTAAATAATTACTTGTGTGGTAATATTTCTTTAATTATATACTCATCAGTATTCAGTCAAAATCCAATTACCTAACGAAATTCGAATTTTTCGTTTAACTATTTTTTTCAGAATGAAACGTTGAATATTTTATTGGGAAATATAATTTCAAAAATAAAAGTAATGGATTTAACATTGAAAGGTTAATTCGAAAAATTTCAAAATTTTTATGAAAATTTTCATGTTATGTAAAATTAAAAGTTTTATTTCTCAAATCAAAATATATAATTAAAGTAGGAATATTGACATCAAAATCTGATTAAAATATGTGTATGAAGTAGATACAAGATACTTCTTGTAAATGTTATTAGACATTTAACAGCAATCTACTATTTTAATCCTGACTTTCGTCTTTGGTATTTGGTTTATTTGATTATATTTGATATAGTCTAATGAATATGAGTATTAACATCATCCATTTCAACTTTTAAATATTTTAACTGAATACTTGGCTAAAATAAGGAAACATAAGAAAATAACTGAAAACACTTAGTAGATTTGAAAACAAAAATTGTATAATTTGGGGTATGAAGTTTTTACCTGTATATTTGTATGACAGTTGTAAAAACAGACGTTTAACAAATGGTCTTACCTAAATAACATCGATATTATACTCTTAATGCTATTTTGTATTCTTTCCCTTTGTAACTCCAGTTATTATTTTGTGTATTTAATAAAAATATCTAAAATATGGGATTACTTTTAAACGGAGTGTTTAGAACTGAAAGAAATATTATTTGTTAAGTCTATTATTAATTAAAATACTTAACATAAGTTCTACAACCCACGTGATTTCAAATTAAATGCATCAAATGGTGGTTATTTTCAATTTATGCTTTCAGCAAACTTTGAGGTTTTCCTACTATAGCATTTGAACCGTGGGTGTACGTTTAATACATTCGAAAGCTTAAAATAATTCAGTCAATACAATAGCTGAAGAACAGGACTAAAATAGAATTCAATAAAGGGTTTAAATTTTAAATAGAATATTTGCAATTAATGTAGAACTGAATTACTCTTTAAATGATAATAAATAGGAACAGAATAATATGTTATTGTGAATTTGCGTAGTAAACAAACTTAATCTTCAGTTAAATTCTTTTAAACTGTACATTTGAAAACTATATGACATCTTATGTTTTACTTCAAGAAAAAAAAAGATACTAAAGGATAAATAATAAATTCGAATACATTTAGAATCACAATTTTCAAAACTCAAAATGAAAATTTTCTGTTTAATAAAACAGTTTCAAAGAATCAAAGGGTCATACATTTCTTTTGTCTATGAAGCATGCATTTTGACATACTAGTTGAAAGAAGTAACAATTATTCATAAATTTTTATTAACTGTTTGATTTAAAAATCGTTTTTATTCTTTTTTTTTTATTTAAGTACTTAAATAAGAATTTATGGACCATCTCATTTCAAAAATCTGAAAGTGTTTTTTACCATCTCTCTTCGCCTCAAATATTCTTCAGAACTTGTTTAAGTTAAATAAAAATCTTGGAAAAATGAAAAAATATTCTAGTAAAAAGAAACTCTTTACAAGAATGTGTGAATTTTTTTTTTTTATGATTTTGCAAACAGATCTAAAAAATTAATGCAAAATAAAACATTTTTTCTTATTAAAATTACTGATTTATTTTATTTAGATTAATTCAATTGAATAAATTCTTACCAATGCACTATTGTTTGAATGAGTTAAGACTTTATTAAAAATATTTAAAATTTAATACTAAAACAAAAGTAACTTTTTTTTTGTTATATTTTTCTTCAAGTGAAAATAACTTGCAATTACTTTGTAAAATGCAAATGAGCTACTATACCATTTCATGGTATCTAAATGATATATATTTTAGTTATTTCAAAAATTAAAATGAAAGCATTTCTTTGCAGAAAAATTCTTCCCTTAAGTTATAGGAAAAAATTAAGACTGATAAAATATGAAGAACAGATATCTATATTTTTTTCTAGATTTTTTAAGAGATAAATATTATGCAAAAATACCATGCAATTCTAATCTATTTTTAACTATCACAACATAAATATCTCCGTTATGGACCATGAGCTAAATTATGACTTAATCACTATGATACATAATCTTTGAAAAATCCACCATTACTTGCGAACAATTTTTAAGTGAACTAAAAATTATTTGGCTGAATAAAATGTATCAATATGATAATACGCATTAAAGGGTTTGGAGAAAAAAATTATTCATTTTATAAAACATTTTAGTAGTGATTATGTAAAGTAAGGGTTTCTAATCTTTTTGCAACAACAATTCTGAGAAAAACACTTGCTAGTATAATGGAAGAATGTAATGCGTAATTGTATTAATTATAATCACTCAATGGAAAAAAGTAGCAATAATTTGGGCAGCGTAAGCAGTTTAGGATCATATTATTTTTGCATCATTATCAATTGTAGTTTACGTTGTAACCAAGCCAAGACAATAATATACGAGTGTGCTCTCTCCGCCACCCTGCGACCGATCACTCGTATTTGTTCGTAATATTTCATAGTGAGTTGTGTTATTTTCAATTAAAATGCAACCGGTTTTGATCAGTGGTGAGCCCAAAATATTGTGTAGGGTGTCATCAATGGCACGCGTGTCACTAGTTCGCCATCCCTGCTGTATGTATTCGCATGTAAGCCGCACCCTAAATTATCTACACGTTTTTGTGAAAAAAATGTTGGCATCGATTCTAAGCCACATCCCCAAATCTCTACATGTTTTTGAGGAAACAAAATTAAGAAATGTGCGAAAGGTTCATCAAAACTCTATACTTAAGATTTAAAAAAAAAATTGATGAGAAGCAATAAGAAGTTCATAATTTATTTATTTTACCAGTAATAAATTTTTTCAAATACATATATACATGAACATATATAATTACTCTAACCATCATTATCATGATTAAAAAATGATTCGTCTCTCCCAATGTCACAGCTAACTTTGAAATTGGTGCTGGCATCTCCATTTTCCCGCACGTTGTCGTCTTCCTAGAACAACCAATGCATTGTGTATGCAACATTTTTTTTTGAAGAATGTATTATAGAATAATGTAAAACAGTTATAAAAGACTGTTGATCATTTGAAAGCAAAAATATATAATTTTGTTTACGCCATCGACGTATATTTGCTTCATCCGTGTCAAATTTTCAATAGTCGTTGCTCTGTTTCCTATATATGAGTTTCCCTTTTCATACTTGCGTCATAGTGAACTCGATCTTGATGGCATTATTGATATCTTTGATGATTAGGTAATTAAATAAAGAACATACAAAACAATTTCCTAAATACGAGCAGACAACGATGTTTAGGATAGACTGAATACTGGAGATAAACTGGGGAATGGGATAAGTCATCGATGCAAGGGGCCAGAGTGCATGGCTATATTTTTCCCTTTGAAAGGGGTGTAAACTCAATTTTCCCCATCCAACAAATGTTTTGCCTTCTATTCTAAGCCGCACCCGATATTCAGTAGCGTTAATACTTAAAAAATAGTCTGGCTTAGAGTCGAGTAAGTACAGCATTTCCTGAAAGTAAGTTTTTACTGCTTATTAAGCAATTTATCTGTCAAAGTCTCCCCTGATGAATTGACAGAATGATCAATCATATTTATATACACACATTGTTTAATTTGTTTAAAACATATAAGTAATGTAATACTGTGAAACTTCTTGACAAATGTACACGTTTTTTTAAATTTACTATTTCTAGTAGCAATTTTCTTTAAAAACAACTATTCGAGAGTTGTTAGAAAAACTTATTTAATGTAAAGTAGTTTTAAACATCAAAATTTTAAGAATTTAATCCTTTCCCTTCAAGAAATTTTATCTAACAACTAAATAGACTCACAAAATCTTGAAACCCTTATTTTCTTCCCTTTTAAAATTATCACATGGGATAATTTTGGAGATTTTAGTACACTATACTTTCGGCTTCAAATGAAAATAAATGGTTTGGTATAAAACAAAAGACGCTGTTCGATAATTGTATATTATTAGATTATTAGATTTTCTTTTATATGTGTAGTGTACTTAACATATATAATTCCTAAGACAGCTATGAAAATGCACCATATTTACGTATATCATGCGCGAAAAAGTTATTTTTGAAAACGAGCAGCACTGTCTGATTGATAACAAACAAATCTAAAAGTTATTAAACTTAACCTCTTAACCGGTCAATTTGTTTCACCTAAAATGCTTTAAAAAAAGTACATTTTTTTATTGTATATAGCTAAACACCATACTAATTCTAATTTTTACCACAAAAAATGTCAGATGGAAAGCATTTCAGTACCATAGACAAACTATCAGCGTTTCAAAGTACTAGCACTAAATTACCTCCCATAAGAATTGAAAATTCCCGCAATTTAAAGAAAGAAAATACCAGTGCTAGTACAGCGCATACGGCGAAAGCGATTGCGGCCAACTTTCGGTAGTCTGTACGTTCTACGGACAAAGTGCTTAAGGGGTAAAAGGAAAGGTTCTTGTTTAAAAATAAATGAATATGCAAATTATTGAATACTTGGTAAATAATGGGTTCACATTTTTTCCAGATTGCTTTTACATGTTGCATAATCGATATTAACCATCATCAAACAAGTATTTCTGCTTCCACACTACCAATTACACATAAGTACCCTCATATCATGGATACTAGCTAAATATTAGTTAATCAGCATTTGGTTATGTAGCGAAATATTCCACTGAAACATGTGCCATGAGGTAATTGTTTACATTTCTTTTAATCTATTCTTATTACTAGGTGGAATTCGCTGAATAAAAATTAAAATTAGCAAGTATATTTAAAATTAATTCTTGATAAATGAATTAAATTAAAGATCTAGTTAAAACAATATTTCTTTTCAGATGTCCGTTGAAAGAATTTGTAAATGTTACAAAATATCATAATAAAACCCTAGTAAAGATTTATTTTTATCATTCTGTCATGATTAATCTCAAGAGGTTGGGTAAATAAACAAATCTTAGCGCACTCTTTTTTTGTGCAGAGAGTTACTACGTTTTTTTCATTGTATATGGCGTTTCTTTAAGGAAAATATATGTGAATACAAATTTATTTTTACTTACAACTTTTTTTAATTAAAAACGCTGAAATTCTTTCTGATTAATGTTATTCATTGTTAAAAATAAGAGATACAATTATATTATTACACAATGAATATTTAAAGAAGATACACTTTTTACGCCAGTGTAATTAGTATTTATGATGCTTTTTTTCGTACTTAATGAATTTAAATGGCTTTGACATTCAAATAAAATATTCGCATATTTATTTCGATGAGTTTTGAATAATACATTGTAGAACTTACTTGTTTGATTATGTTGATTCTAAATTACACACAAACGAAATGATGAACGCATACACACATATTCCAAAGAACTATTTTTCAACCTTTTCTAATCCTACCATTAAAATATTAGCCTATTACCTGTGTTTCCTTGTTTTCTTTATTACAGAAATATCTAATAAAAGAATACACACGCACGAACGCACACACACACACACATATATATATATGTTTAAATAATGTTTTTGTAGCCAGCGAACCTTTACTTGTAATTTGCCTATACTACTGGGCTAAAAAAATACACATGCGAACTCATTGCTATCAAGAGTGCATTGGAGTTTTTTTCCTTTCAAAAATCTTTCAAGATTCCAGTGACATTCTCATCTTCACAGACTCAAGATCTGTGCTGCAAGCCATCCAGAAGGGCATGTGCTAAATCAGCCACAAAATCATTCAATCCATCAACAAAATCATCACAAAAAAGAGATCCTGTACTCTGCAATGGATACCAGCCCACGTAAATATCCTCGGTAATGAGAAAGTCGATGAATTTGCAAAGAATCCAGAGCTTGCCCCCAATCATCCCTCATCGACGCCAATGCAGTTGCCAGCCGAAGACTAATCAACAATAGTTTTAAATATTCCATCCCTGCTCTAAATAGTAACCGTACAATATAATATCCGTAATAACTAGACTTAGAACGAAGCACGTAAAAGGAATGAAAATCTCAACTGACGGACAAAAAAGTTACATAAATCATTGCCTCATCTGCCCTAATGTTTAACTGTCTCCACAACAAATTCTCAGTTGCCCAGCAATTCAAACCAAGCTTTTCAAGATCAGCCTAGAAGACCCAGAAGAGGTAATCTTCTGTGGTAAAGTTGTTGAATGTTGAGGTTGCCGAAGCTGTCGCAGACAACATCGGAGCGATCTAAAGCTTCTTTTTTATCAATCTTCACACCATGGACACGCCAATAACAACAACAACTGTACTAAAGAGAAATGAGGAAATACTATAAATATGTACTTATTAGAAAAATAAACACACTAATGCTAATTTAATAAGATATAATCTGAGAAAGTACTAGATTATACTTACTAACATAGAGTTAAAAATATCTGTATACAATACTGTCAAGATAAGTAAACTTACCACACACATCAACTAATCACCATGTTATTATTTCCCGCCAATAAAAGTTAAAAACATAAAAGTAAAAATAAGTAAAAAAAAATATATAAGTCTACATGTATGCTTAAAAACCTATATATATATATATATATATATATATATATATATATATATATATATACCGTAAAATCCGGCGTATAACGCGCACTTTTAACACAAAAAATGAGATCGAAGTTTACGGGTGCGCATTATACGCCGAGTATAAAAATGAGAGCTTAAAAAATAAACAAAGATAAGCATAGAAAAAAATTAGACTTCTACATATATCGAAATACTGTTTATTTAAAAGAAATAGCATACCTCATGAAGTTAAAAAGTTGTAGTTCAAGAAATACACAATTTTTTTTCTGAAGCTTGAAATAATACTTCTAAAATTTATTTCAAAACATAACAGTATTGCGTACGTACATTTCAAGTTTTTTCGTAAAAAGGGGGTGCGCGTTATACGGCGAATATACCTAAAAATTAAAAATTTCAGGTTGAAAGTATAGGTGCGCGTTATACGCCGGATTTTACGGTATATATATATATATATGTGTGTGTACTTGTATTACAGTTATATTATAATTTTGTGGATCATTTTATTTTTCATATAACCATTTATAGCTCATAAAACGATTACGAAATATAATATATATATTACAGTTTCTAAGCAGTGAATAATTATTAAGTCTTAGACGAATGAGAAAATGTCAACTTCATTGAAAAATCGAAAGATTTTGAATGTCTAGTTTGATAATGACACATTATGAACGTCTCAAGTTTGTAAATGGAAAATGCTTAAAATCATTTTATAAAATAAAAAAATTCCCATAATCATTAAATTTGTCTGGAAGGAAATTTCGATTAATTTGTGGCTTATTCTTAATGGCTTATTATTAACATTGGGTGGCTTAATGGCTTATTATTAATGTGGCTTATTATTAACAATAATTAATATATTTGCGTCAAGATAGGCAAAAGTTACAGAACAGAATAATTTATTATTCTGAAAAAGTTAAATTTCGCAAAATCACAGTAAGTTACGTACCTCAAATTTTGAAAAGAATTTAGATGGTGTTCAGAACAAAATTTCTCAAAGACACCTTGATAGCTATGAAGTAAGACTGGTTACATTTTAATGAGAATTTTAAATGGTGATGAAAGGTAAGTACATCATTACACCCATGAAATGAAGTGGTCCAGTACAGAATAAGTATCAAGCAAAACTTAAGTTTCCAGCAGGAAAAATTCCTGCTACGTTATTTATTATTAGTATTATTCACAGGGTGCACTAAATACCTCGAAAATCTTTTTCAATAATCAACAATTAATATAACTGTAAAATTTAGGGAACAAAGCAACGTATCTGTCTACAAGACATTCCATTATGATTCTCAGAACTCTCTTATCTCAAAGGTAATTCATTTTAATAATTGGTAGTCCAAACGGTCTAAGTGCAGACTGTAGAGAGTGTCTTCAAGTGTTGTTTAGTGAAGTTTCTTTATTTTAAATTGGGTCACAGCTATGATGCAAAAAAAATTAAATACGTTGATATATATTGTGTACGGGTGTGACACAAAAAAACGACACTGGTCCAATAAACCATTGTACACACAGAATTAATTCTCCTCGTGATATCATCACCTTCAAAGTTGCTCCCTTCAGCATTTACACACTTCTGCATTTGTTGCTGCCATCGCTGGAGATTTTCCGTTTTTACCTAAACCTCTTCAACTGAGGTAAAACGGGTCCCCTTTAAGCAAGATTTAACTGTAGTAAATTTAAAAAAAAGTCACATGGGACCAAATCACGTGAATAAGGAGAATGCACCATCAAAGTAATGTTTTTGCTGGTCAGAAACTGCTTGTCAGATAGGGCTGTGTGAGTGGGTGCATTGTCTTGGTGCAAAAGCCATCCCAATTCTGGCCTTTGTTTCCTAATCTTTTCACGAAGTCTTTATAGTATTTCAATGTAGTAGTGTTGAATTAACAGTCTGACCTCTGATGTGAGTGGTAACCCACTTATACCACGAATTTTGACAAATTTTGGTCTGTAATCGCTGACTTTGAGTTCCCAGCAGGCTCATCATCTTCCATACTGTCAGTTCCCCCTGAAAGCCACTGACGCCATGCAAACACATGTGCACGAGACAAAGTTTCATTTCCTTAAGTTTGGATTAATATTTGAAATATTTTCGTGGCTGATTTATTAAGTTCTACAAGAAACTCGATGTTGATTCGACATTTTGAGCATTGGACAAACTAGCCACATGAATTGAGGAGGTGTGTGGGATGATGTCACCAAAACAGTTGCTGCCAACTCCACTCTTTTTTCAAGCTACACACTTAGTCTCATTTTTTTGTGTCACACCTTATATATCTTAATGGATGGTATACAATTGTTGTAATTGGTAATTATTAAGTACTCTTTCTCAAAAAGTTTCGCTTATATTTTATCCACCCTCATAGTATATATATATATATATATATATATATATATAAAGCTTCCATATCTCTGCTACACTTTTACAAAACCAATTCGGTTATAAGAATTAAAGAAGCGCTAGAGCTCTTCACAGAAATATGGAATATAAATTGCATAACTCGGATTTAGGATCGTGTGAAGAGAAAGGGGATCAAATTATTTTTTGACTTATTTATCGAAAAAATTGACGAAATTGCATATCGTACTACAAGGCTAAATTTATTATAATTCTGGAAAGCAAACGCCTGAATGTGTGGTTCATAATTACATCACAAACATAACTTAAAAGAAGACGACTTTTTTTGTAAACATTTTTAAATAAATTGAATAAAATATTTCAAAAACAAAGTCAAGGAAACAATATTAAAAGATTGATGAAAAGTCCAGTGTCTCTGTAGCTGAATGTATAGTTGTATCAAGGCATTATATATCAATAATTGTTTTTTTTATTTTAAGATGGTTTTAATAAATCCATTGTATAATCAGAAGATATTTACAGAATTAATAACAAAGACAAAAATAAAAGGAAATTGAAAAGAGCTTGAAAAATAATTCTAAAGAAAGAGAGAGAATTTTTGTTCTCTCTTTTATTTCAAATAAAAGAGAGAGCAAAATGTATTTCGATTGAAATATACTAAGTATTAATTACTTAATCATTAATACAGTTCAAATCATTAATTAATTATCATTGATAACATATTCAAAGATCTGCTGAAAAATTAGTTATAAGGATATTTAATGACGATAAATGCTTCTTTCCATTAAAATTGAATACCAATGAGTTACTTTCGAATGATAAAAGAATAAATACAAAGAATTTTGCTACCTTTTTCAATAGCAAATAATGTTTGAGTTTCTTTTGGGTTAGTTTCTTATTTAATGGAATATTTGAGATATTTAAAGCAGTGTTACAAGAATCATTAAAATATATTACTCTTTTAGCTTTAAAAACGCAATTTCAAAGAACGAAATTGAATTAGAAAAGTTTTACTGATGTATTTAAGTATTTATTATGCTATTATAAGCAATATCGTTGAATATGTAAAAGGACTCATTATTATTAAACACGACTTTTATTCCGAATGACATAGGAATTTTCCTTTAAAATATTTGTTTACTGAAATGCTTTTAAATGTTTTTAAAATAGTGATAGCTGTCTTTCAAAATATCTTTATATAATATTGATAATAAAAAATAAAGATTGTGTAAGTATTTTGTCCGTGTTTTTAAAGAAAGAGATGACAAATGGAAGAGATGTTACAGTGCATTAATTATATTTCAACGGCTGTATATAAGAATAAATACACTTATGTATTATTTATGTATTCATGTCTCTGTTATTGAATGAAAAAGCGTTTTAGTTTCAGAATTTGAAACGAATAATCTATTTAAGAGAATTGGAATTCCCTTTTTATTTCCTTTTATTAATAAGAACAGAGAATATCTATATATTCTTCTACCATTTTATTGCTATACATTGTTAAGAAGCAAATCATTGAAGTAAATTGATTTCTTCCGCGGATCTATACAGCTCTTAATAAGATAAAAATAATGATTCCCTCAAAGAAAACGAGTGCGAGCATCAATGAATCGATTTTACA
>BMAV01024591.1:0-48849 GCA_019973955.1 Trichonephila inaurata madagascariensis
TTTGGCCATTCAGTTGTGATTCAGGTGTTCAAATGAAGTCAACAAAGAGAAAATTCGGTACACTTTACATTTTTTCTTTGACAAAGGCAAAAATGCAAGCCAGGCGGCTGAAATTATGCATGGTATTTGTAGTGCTGATACTGTAACAGCTAATTGCGTGTAATTTTGGTTTCGTCGATTTAGTTCATAGTTCAGACATTTTTGATGTTAAAGATGCACCTCACACAGGCAGACCCGTCGTCGAAAATGTTCATAAAATCACAGAAATAATTGAAGTTGACCGGTATGTTAGTAGTCGTAGCATTGCCCAGGAGCTAAAGATCAACCATAAAATAAGTTTAAACCATATGCGCAAAGTTGGATTCAAAAAGAAGCTCGATGTTTGAGTGCCACCAATTAACACCAAAAAATATGATGGATCGAATTTCCATCTGCGAGGCCTTGGCCAAACGCAATAAAATTGACCCATTTCTTAAACGGATGGTGACTGGGGATGAGAAATGGGTCACATACGACAGTATTGTGCGAAAACAATCGTGGTCAAAGCGTGGTGAAGTAGCTCAAACGGTGGCCAAACCAGGACTAACGGCCAGGAAGGTTCTACTGTGTATTTGCTGGGACTGGAAAGGAATAATTTATTATGAGTTGCTTCCGTATGACCAAATACTAAATTCAGATCTCTACTGTCAACAACCGGATCATTTGAAGCCAGCTATTGACCAGAATCGACCAACAGATGAAATGTTGTGTTCCATCAAGACAACGTCAGACCACACACGTCTGTAGTGACTCGCCAGAAACCCCTGGGAGCTTGGTTGGGAAGTTTTAATGCATCCACCAATATAGTCCGGACCTGGCACCAAGCGATTACCACTTTTTTCTTGCATTGCAAAACTTCCTGAGTGATAAGGAATTGGGATCAAGAGAATATTGCGAAAATCGATTACTAGAGTTTTTCGCCAATAAGGACCAAACCTTCTATGAGAGAAACATTATGAAGCTACCTTTAAAATGGCAACAAATTATACAACAAAACGGTGCATATTTAACCTAAATCGGACAATCCGAACGTTTTTAATTAAGTCTTGAATTGCATGCAAAAATAATGGATTTCTTTTTTCCCAACCTAATATTAAGTTATAGGTACAGAAGGAAGGAAATATTGTAAACGATGTAGACGTTGTACAACTCTTTAATGAAATAACTTCATTCAAAAATATTCTTCCTGGTAAAAAACGGCCAATTGAGATAGTAAAAATTATAGTCAAAAATGATCTCATTCCCTGTTTTCCAAATTTTGCTCTAGCAATAAGAATTTTTTAATCCAATCTTTTTCTGTAGCTGTAGGCAAAAAAAAAAAGTTTCTGTAAATTAAAAAATTACTTGGAAAATAATAGCATGACACTAGAAATGCTTTCGGAGTTGACCATCATCTCTATTGAATCTAAATCTCTGAAAAATTTGCTTGTCAAAAAGTCAGAAAAGTTTTTTTATGCTAATTATTAGGTAGTCTTCGTAGAAGGACTGATTTACACTAGTGTTGAAAATTAACAAAATTTGCCTATTTTGTCGAATTTTATGGGGAAAAAAAATGAACGAAATGTAAAAATACTGCTTCAAAACAAAGATGTAAGTCTTGTACTTCGAATACATTTGCATATAAGGTATGGGTGGGTGGAGCTAGTCGAGGAAAAGAGATTTAAAGCGTGCGTGCCAAAATATGCATTTCGTTCGCTTGCACAACTTGCCGAAATTTCTTGGGTGTTTTTCGAAGCAATCGGTTAAATCAAAATTCACACAGTAAAAATGAGTAACCACCAACGTGTGTGTTTAGATGATGGAATGAGGTGGCTAGCTACAGAGCAGACTCAAATCCAGATTTGTAGAGAATTTTTTAACGCTCAGCATCATATTCAACAATTGGAAATAGTTTCAGGATACCTGATCCGACGAGAAAATGCCTTGTCAAGTTTGTCTAAGAGCCACGACGTCCAGAGAAGATCGCCATTTGTCCATTATAGCTAGGCGTAACAGGGATGCTACAGTTCTCAATTACCTCGTAAATTGTATGCGGCCGCAGGAACTCTGGTTTCAAGGGCGACTGTTTCCAGAAGACTTTATGAAGAGGGCTGTTTGCAAGAAAACTGTTGTTTGTGTCCCGTCAGTTCTGTGGAACAAGAGAGTCCGTTTAAAAGTGAAGCGGAGATCATAGAGGTGGAGAATGGATCAGTGGGTGACCGACCGTTCTCTTCCCTGTTGTATCCCGGTTCAGCCTAATCAGGATTTTCTCAGTACCTGAATTAGAAGAGGGCTAGGGACCGATACCAACGTCCGAAAAAATCCATGATTACGACAAAGGAGGCTTGATGATCTGGGAAGGCATCATGTTGGATTGTCGCTCATTGAGATCGTGGAGCCCTATGTTCTCCTTTTCAGGAGAGCAGTTGGCCCTAACTTAATTTTAATGGAGGATAATTAAAATTTCTTAAATTAATTATTTCTGGAAACTGAGGATATTTGCCGGATGGATTGACCAGCCAGATAGATATCCCGACTTCAACCCTATGTAGCATGCCTGGGATGCTCTAAGGAGGGCAATTGCAACTCGCCACCTCCCTCCAAGGCCTAAAACTCGATACTAAACGAGTGGAACCATTTGCCACAGGAACTCATTAACTCCCTTATTTCCAATATAAAATCATGATACGAGGCCTGTATATCTGCAAGAGGTAACCATACCTCCTATTAATTCCATATTTTGTTCTATTCTGCATCCACTGTTTCATTCCTTTCGACTCCGATTAGTGTTACGTTCGATCTTGAAGGTGTATTATAAATGCTGAAGGGTTATTTGTATTATGTGAAACCTATGCACAAACCAAATTTTATTTTAATCTGTCCAGAAGTTCTAGGGATAATCGACCAAATCTGAAAATTCTCTTAATTTTAAATACCTGTGAATATACTTTTCGTTCCAAGAGATTTATGCTTAGTATTTTTTATTATTATTATTAGATTATATTTTAAGCGTAAATGCTGTTGTTTAATATTTCTAATTATAAAATGTCTATTTTATTTTAAAAAGTAACATTTCTGTTTTGTTTATTATTTTGTTAAAGCAATTTGTCGCTATTATAAGCTACTAGCTGGCCAAAAATAAAGTTTTGCACTTCAAATTGCATTTGCATTTTTATTAATGTTTCTTTTTTTACTCTTATACACAAGGACGTCTTAAGACATTTTGATGCCATGGGCCCTTACAAAAATTAGGCCCAACTATGACCCTTAAGAATAGACAGCACATAGCATACGTTGCCAAATACTCGTACAAACAATTACCCGAAACAAATAAATGTGCAGGACTTACAATCGCACAAACCGGCTCGACCGACTGCCAATTTTGACTTAATGAGTAATGATAACGTATGGTGGTAGACCTAGGCCTATGCATGGAGGATGTTCATCACATGTAGCCTGTTGACATATTGTCCGAATTTCCCAATTTTTCGGAGAAAACAACTGGGAATAAGTATCTTAAGGCTTAGTCGAGAACGAGACGAGGCCCCTGCTTATACAGGTAGATGAGTTTATAACGTCAACGTTAAGTATAAATCAAAGTATGAAAAATTCTCTAAAGGAGCGGCACATTAGGTCTTTGCACGCGGGCGGCCAACGCCCTGGGATCGGCCCTGGAAAGACAGAATCTATAAAAGGAGGACTGTCCTCTCTAAAGGAGGACGGTTGGTCATCTTACAAATAGCAAAATGCATTTTCTGTTTAACGAACTTTTTCTCTTGTAATTCGATTTTTTTTCTCCCCATTTTTAAAATATTTCTGGACATATTTCAAATTATTCTCTTTTAGCCATATTTTATGACGATCAATAACCTTGAAATGGTTTTACCAGGTGCCTAACTCACCTAGAACAGGAATAGGCCATTATTTTTCAAAAATAAATTCAAATAAATTTAATTAAATTTAAGGATAGATGTGGTAGTACATGCTTAAAATTACTGGTTATAAAACAATATATCTTTAAAATTATTCGTAAGCTTAAAATTATAAAATGTCGTTAAAAAATTCATTAGTTTTAATAAGTAATTTTTAAGTTGAAAATACAGAGTATTCCTAGACAATATTTTTTTTCTTGCAGATTTCTTTTTAAAGGGGTTTAGATATGTAAATGAATAGCTATTAATTTCGAAAAAAAATGTGAATAATTACGTTTTTGAATAATATAGTGTTTGCGAATTTAAAAGTTCTTTTATGTGGTTTTTAAAGATGAATCACTGTTTAACGAATTTTCTGTATAACGAACTTTTTTCGGATTTAGCGACTTCGTTAAATAGAGGTCCGATGTATTCCCTATTAATTTGCACTATTTTAAATTCATAATGTTTTTAATAATACAAACAAGGTGCATACTTAATGGAATTCAATGCATGTAAAGACATTACTATAGACTCATCTCATAACCAGTGAAACTAAATTTAATATAATACTAATAGAGTTGCTACAAAAATGAATACTAAGTTTTAAAAATTAAAAAAACGAAAAAAAAACTTTAATTAGAGTAGAAGTTTAATTAGGATATGGATTAAAAAATTTTTTTATTGTAAGTTACACCTCAACTTCAATCAAAAACTAAAATTAACTCTTTGAAATAAATGTATGTTTTAAGATAATAAAACAGAGAAAATAAATTTGAAATCACGTTAAAATAATTCTGTCTTTAGGAATTATTTAAATATTTATTTTAATGTCATTTTCTGGCTTTTAGATGTTATAGCAAACTAATAATAGTAATAATTATGTATTCAACATTTATATTTTTAATTATTCAGAGTCAAACCTTTATTAAAATTTAAATCTCCTCCAAAAAGAAATTCAATACTTCCGTCCTATTCATTTTCGCTTAATCAAAATACAATAAAAATGAGAATAAATAAAATCTCAACTGTTAGCTGCTCTAGAAAGATAATTAAAACATAATCATGCTTATACCGCAGAATTTGAAGAAATGAAATGCCCTTCATATGACCCTCTGCGAGAAGTAAGTGTAGAAAACTGTATACGTAATTCTAAACCACATTGAATAAAAATTTCGAAAAAATTAATTGTTCAAAATTTTAATATAAATAACTAGATTAATTTTTTATTCTTGTTACAGTAATGTACATATTGAAAATATATTTGAGGAAAGGACATTTTATTCTTAGATTAAAAAAAAAGCTCAGTAAATTTGTATTAAAAAAGAATATACATATGTAGATGTGTTAAAACTATCTTATTTTCCAATGGATAAAACATAAAAGTTATTTGGTATATTTTATCGTCTGTTCACAATCGTAACTCGTTCTATTCGTAATCTTGTGTCATTTCTATTAAAATAAATATAATATTTTATGAATCAGCTATCAAATCTACAATAAATTTCAAATAACAGATTTTCTCCTCTAATTTGTTTCATTTTGACGATAGAGAAGTTGTCTTTATATTAAACCTTTTTTTAAAGTTCTACAGATATGTCTCGCAAATGGCTTCTGAATTTGCTTTGTAAATTTTATTTTGTTAGTTAGATTTTTTTGGTTTCAAATTTTCAAATTGCGAACAACAAAGTCTTCGAAATAGAGCTACTTAGCATAATTTTTTTTAAAAAATTGTTTTTGCCGAAAACATAATCTAATTCTTCGCTTTTAAAAGTGATTAAAATGATAATTAGAAATTCCAGAAAAATGTTGATCAGCTAGCTTATAACAAATTGATATCTCGAAAATATCTTATGATGATGATGGAGTATATGTTCCAAAACGTGCCGAGAGTAATTATGTCAATTGCTACTGATAACGAAAGCATCGAGACATCTTTTTTTTCTTTATTTTTCATATTTTGTTTATATTACTGAAGAAAGATTATATTTATCTGTGAAAACTTGTTGATAGCTTTATATCTAAAACTAATCCTTCAGATTATTTCCATACTGATAAATCTCCAGCAAAGTGGAATGGACTTAATGTACATAACGTTAACAATCATATATAATAATAGCTCTTTTTTCATAAATTGTTAACATTTATATCTCAGTATTTTTAAATTCCTCTAATTCCTACCTCACTCTCTCTATTGTATTTATATATTTATTTATCTTGTTCAAATTTTCAATCGTTAGTAAAATAATTTCTGTTCATCCAATCAAGTTCAAATACATTTATTTTAAAACTTGTAGTGGATGACACTTGCTGTTAATACGGTTTTTTAAAATATTAATTCATTACTTAAATTTAATTAAATTAATTACTGGTTTTTGACGCCAACTTAGATTCGTCTCTATTGTTGTGACAATGTAACTGTTAAAACAAAGACAAAAGTTGGCGCCAATTACCTGTTTTTCAGTCAAACTAGGCAAACCGGGTTTGGATTGTTAGAACAATGCAGACAAATCATGCTCTTTTTTCAATTCCTCTACTATTAGTTCACTCTCTCCCTATATATATATATATAATGTGTGTGTGTGTTATATATTGAAGTAATGTTGGCCGGTGTATGTGATAATCATTTTTTATTTAGTAACGACGTCTTCAGAATAGCTTTACCTCCTTTATTATGAGCACACATCAGCAGATTAAAGCACAATTACGTTACATTTTCACATGGAAAAGACAGCGGCATTTTGGAGGACACAACACAAAGACAAAGAAAGCAGCAAGTATTTACAATCTTACATTATGGCGGCAAGCAGAGAAAAGAGCGCGATTACATCAGATTTTTGTTTATTTACCAACAGTGCACAAGCGCGTGACTATTACGTAATAGTAGTTCTGATTGGCTAGAATGCGCGGAATAGGGATTCCGGTTTAGCCGATTACGATTAAGACTACAATGTTTATATTTAAACCTAAGAATTAAAGATTATTTATAGATAATTAAAAAGTTAATTAAAAGTATGTTAGAGGGAATTATTACATATATATCTTGTTCAAAATTTCAATCGTTAATAAAATACTTTCTATTCATCCATTCAAAGTAGGAATTGACTTAAATTTTTTTTTTATATTACTTGTTAAATGTAATGTTATATCAAATTCTGAAAAAAATAGACGTAAGTTAATAAAACGATGACATGAAAGGGGCTTAGGTAATTAAAGATTTATTTATAAGCCCAAAAAATAAAAATCTCCCAATGCAGGTATATATTATTCTTTATTTACATCGTTATGAATTTAGATGTTACACATTTATTTACGTATTTAATAAGAGGTTACACAGGGGATATATATATTGATTAACAGAGAAGTTTTATATATATATATATATATATATATATATATATATATATATATATATATAATATATATATATATATATATATATATAATATACGAGACGAGGGTAACTGAAATTTTTGAGATACACACAGACGAGAGAAATTACAAAATAAAATTAACGGTTTGATTTGAAAATAAAAAGTATTTTATAACACAGCAGACGATTTATTACTGACTTACTTCAAGTTGTTTTGCGTAGAATAAATTTTAGACAGAAGAGAAAATGGAGTTGACGCGAGAACATTATCGTGCTGTGATTTTCTGATTTTAAAGCGGGATTAAATCACGACGAATGCGTTCAACGGCTTCAATTAGCATTTGGTGATGAATCTCCATGTCGTGTGCTACTGTATTTTGATGGTTTTAAGAACTTTGCAGTGGTAGCAATTCTCTTCAGAAAGGATTTAAAGAGGAAATTGAATGACAAGAAAGAGGGTCGAAAATTGAGAACGGCGGGATTCTAGATATGTCACCCATTGAAAACATCTGGTCTTGGAATGCTGAGAGACTGGCTTGCCACCCCTCTCCAGCTAATACGATTGATAAGGTAACATTGGACCGGGAAATAGGTTGCCTGTTTTGTCATCCACTTCAACTCCATGCCAACCGAGTAAGGGCTGTTTTAGCTACCAAGGGTGTTAGCTGTTTCTACTAATTTTGCCCCCCTGTAAACCCCCAATCTGCTTGCAAATCGAATCGTTTTGTCTTCATGCCATACTATTTACGTACAATAAATATCTTTATATAATTCATTATTGTTCTCTTTTCTTAATTTCATTTTACTATATTGTCAGGTGTATCACATCCACTTGGAAGAAATACGCTTAACTATTCAACATGGCTCTATTTTTTCTTTTTTCTATTATGTCGAAAATTTCTGCTGTAAGAGGAAGGCTGGATCCATTATGCATTGCTAAACCTAAATCGCTGGCCTAATTCAGCGACAGCTTTAAAAATCATAATAGGTCTCCAGTTTAGTCCAAAGACTTTTTTGTATCTACATCTGTTGTGTCTTGTGAACTCCAATTTCTTCCTTCTTCAGCATTGTAGGTTCACTGTGTTTCACTTTTATTTTATACTATATATATATATATACAGTTGAATCTCCATATAACGAACCTCTATTTTGGAATTTTTCCGGGAACCAAAAAATTTTACGATTTTTTTTTAAAATAACCTTCCTATAGCGAAGTGAATTTTCTGGTAACGAACTTTTTCTTGTGAAAATTTTTTTTTTTATTTTTAAATTATTTCTGGACATTTCAAGTTTTTTTCCTTTTTAACACAGTTTATGGTAGTCATAAATTTGAACTGTTTTATCAGGTGCCAAGAGAGCAATAGAATTCTGCATTTAAACCCTTTTAACCCCATTATCACCCACTAAACATCTTCGATGTCCCCTTTACCTTCAGTGGATCCCATGTCCTGAACCGTCTCCTTCTTTGTTTGATCGTCCCTGGTAACTTTTTTAGCTCAAAATGTCAAAACGTAAGTGTTTAAAACAAAAAAAAAAAAAAATTTAATTTTCAGAAGTAGAAAAAGGCGTCAAAAACTTTTTTTTTGGGTTTTTTTTCTTTTCTTTTTTTGAAAAATATATAAAAATAAATACACATTAATTTAAAAAAAATATGGTAATTTTTTTTTTTTAAATATAATGTTTATAATTTAAAATTTTTTTATCCGATTTAAAAAAAAAATATAAAGATGAACTTTAAATGAATTTTCCCATAAACGAACTTTTTTTGGGGTTTAGCGACTTCGTTATAAGAGGCGACTGTATTTCTTTCTTTCATGGGTTAAAATTTTTTAGGCCGATGTAAATGCACAGTATTTATTATTTTATTAAGAAAAAATTTAAAAACCTAATTTGTTTACTGCTTTTTTTCAAATTTTTTGAAATTTATACGCAAAATGATTGCACTTTTTAATCGATTCCCGGGGTTTTTCCAAAGATCAGCAGGAGAGAAATTTTCATAAGTAATTAAAATTTAATTCAATCCCCAATTGGGAAAAATTTCTTTACAACTGAATTTTCCCCCTTTTATAAATTTAATTTGTTTTTAAACAAAAAAATTTTTATTTTTTTGAATTTTTATATCTGAATTTTTCTTTAATTTTTAAATTCAAATTTTTTTAAAAAAAATTTTGGGTTTTTTTTTTTTAAAAAATAACCAAAAACAAAAAGTAAAAAAAATTTCGACAATTTTCCCACAAAAACAAAAATTTTCAACTTTTTGGTAATTTGTTTTTTTTCCCTTTTTTTAATTTTTTTTTATATTAAAACAAAATTTAATTTTGGTGTTTTTTAATTTTTTAGTTTTTTTGACCAAAAATAATTTTGACCCAAAAGCTTCTGTGATTTTGTTTTTTTTCATTATTGTTTATTTTTATGTTTTTTTTCAAAAAAAACTCACAAAATTTTCTACGGGAAAAAAAAAAGTTTTTATAAATTAGGGGGAAAGTGGAAAGGATTTTGCTTTACCCTTAAAAAATTTCTTCAATATTCCGGGGAAAATTAAAAATTTTTTTTAAAATATTTTAGTTCTTATTCCTCCATCTATAAATTCCTTTTTGAGGCCAATTTTACCCCCCCCACGCCAGAAACCTTCACTTCAATCCTGAAGCATGGAGGGGGGAGGAGTTATTGTTTCACATAAATTTCAGGGATTAAACTCTTATTTTTCATTTATAGCCTTTATGGCCAGGGAACCAAAAAATTTGAATTATCTGCCATCCCAATCAATTTATGAAATTTTTTGAATTTTCTGAAACTTAACCCCCGAACCCGGGTTGGGATAAATAAAACATGGAGGGGGAAGTGTTTTGCGTGGGGTGTAAATCGGCCACAGAATTTTTTTTGGTTTTTTGTTGATATTGTGAATCATGAGCCTATTTAAATTTTTTAAAAAAGAAAGTTTTAAATTATCCCCCCAAAATTTTGGGATATTAAAAGACTTTTTTTTTAAAGGTAAATGACCCCAACGCACTGCCTAAGTAGCCACTAGTGTCTCTATAAATGCCCCCTTTAACTATTTTTAGTTTTTGATGTGAAAGAAGAAAACATGACAAATAAACACATAAGGGAAGAAAAAACAATAATAAAGGCATGGGGGAAAAAACCAATGCAGAAATTAAAAAAAACTGATTAAATCTACACCAAGATGCTTAAAGTTTTGGGAATAAAAAAATACCCCCACTAAGTACAAATTAAGAAAGAAATACAACATATAATGCAAAAATTGAGATTTTTTTAAAGGAAAAGATTTGTGGGGAATTTTTGTAAAATTTTGATTATTAATTTTTTAAAAAATAGTTATACTATTTTTAAAAATTAATTATTACATTCCATTAAGAATAAGTTGAGATATCAAAAAAACAATTACAATATATTAATTTTATTAGTCGAAAACATTAAATTTTATAAGAAATTGCAAGTGTAGAACACTTTTTGGTTCCAGAGTTAAATGAGATATAAATCAAGGAGCACGCTTAATCCCCTAAAATATCCTACTTTTTGAAACTTCCATTGTGGACGATTGTGTCCGCAATAAGAAAGCAATGTCCCAGTGCCAAAACCGCATTATATCATGTCCATCGTGCATCATGCCCAAAATTCACCAAAATTATTTAGTCAAAAATAGCAGCTGTCGAGGCTGTTTGTGCCTAGATTTTGGGATTGAGTTACGCATGTGGCGGTAGAACTCGGTACTTTCTGACTTGAGAGTAAATATCGCAAACAAAAATGATCACCTCTTTTCCGGAGGCTATTACCACTTAAGGTATCCGCTACTTTCCCCTACCAGGCGGTGGATGGAACGGACGAGATATTTGTTATGGCGAGGGGGGTTGCGTTAATTGTTAGTGTTGGGCGGGTTCGGGGACTTAGATTGTTCTTTTTGGGGTGATGGCGCCAAGCTGCGCGAAGGTAGCGTTTTTTTTTGTTTAGCCAGGGGCACCAATGTGGTGCTTATCTGAGGACAGAACCCGCGACCTATGGTTTTGAAGCCAAGAAATACCCAGACAAAAATTATCACCATTTCGGGAGGGGCTGATTTAAGAACCGCTATGCGCAATTTATTTGTTAGGGTTACCCTGCAAAATTTTTTTATGCGGATAACCTTTTTTTAGGTCCAGGGCTCAAAAGTCTTTAAGACGTTACTAGAATTTGTTTTAAAAACAGTGCATGAATTTCATTAATCACTTTTTAAAATGTATTTTTTTTTAAAGTGGTAAGAATGGTAGCGTATCGACTTCCACGCCACTGGTCCGGGTTCAAACTCCGGTGGCCGGTGACTCAGTCTTTTATCCCTTCGTGGGTCGATAAAAAGAATACCGCTTGCTTAGGGAAAAAACACTGGGGTTCGTGCAGAAGACCAACTGACCGAACACTGCTCATGCACCTCAGTGCCAATTTTCGAAAAAGAGATAGGCACAGGGGCCGGCCTCAGAGCGTTTGGGCCCCTGAGTTTAATTTTTTAAGGGGAAGAAAACGGAAAAGGGGACGTTTTTTGGCTGGGCCAGCAGGGGGGATTTGGGGGGGAGGGCTCTTATTATTTTATCAGAAAAACACTTAAATACCTAATTTGTTTGACCTAGCTTTTGTTCACAATTCTTTTGGAAATTCTGATACTGCACAAATGATTGCACTTTTGAATCGATTCTGGGTAATGTTCCAAAGATCAAAGCAGTGAGATGATAATTTTCATAAGTAATTGCAAATGTAATTCAGATCACCAATATGATTGCGCAAGCATACACATTACACAATCTGACATTTCCTCTCACAAGGTTGAATTTATCCTAGAATCTTGGAATAATGATCGTTTAGTTGAGGATTCGAATACTTAAAGAGTTCCCTCTTCATTATGTTCTTGATTCATTTTCATATGCTGTTAATATTTTTATATATCCTATACTGAAATATTTTTCGAATAAAACTGTTGGTTTCCCTTTTTATTTTGGAAAGGAAATAACGTCTTGAAATATGTCTGCAATTGTATATGTTAAAAAGAATCTGTTACTAATTTTACCAGCGTAAAATATCCACATACAGTGGGCCACAAAAGTGTTCGTACACTTGCAATTTCTTATAAAAATTTAATGTTTTCTGACCAATAAAAATTAATATATTGTAATTGTAATTTTTTGATATCTGCAACTTATTCTTTAATGGAATGTATTACTAATTTTTTTAAAAATAGTATATATTTTTTAAAAAATTACCAATCAAAAGCTACAAAAAAATTACGCCACAAAAGTCTTCGTACACCCTAACAAAAATCTCAACTTTGCATATATGTTGTATTTCTTTCTTAATCTAGTACTTAGTATAGTGTCCACAACAACTTTAAGCATCTTGGTGTAGATTTAATCAGTTTTTTTGTACTTCAGTACTGATTTTCCTCCATGCTTCTGTGATTATTGTTTTACTTAACATTATGTGTTTATTTGTCATGTTTTCTTTTTCACATCAAAATCTCACTAAATATGTTCTACTGGCTAAATAAAAGTGCTTTCTGAGGAGGTGTTTTCATAATATGGGACAGCGAGAATTCAGTGGCGCATACATTGAGCAGCTTGGCATCATTACCCTGTTAAAAAATTAAGTCAGTTCCAATATTCAAATTTTGATAATTTAAAATTCTCTTTAAAATATTTAAATAGATCTCATGATTCACAATACCATCAAAAAATATCAAATTACCTAATTCTGAGGCCAATTTACACCCCCACGCCAGAACACCTTCACTTCAATCCTGAAGCATGGAGGTGGAGGAGTTATTGTTTCACATAAATTTCATGGGATTAAACTCCTTATTTTTTCATTTACTAGCTATTATAGGCCCATCGGAACCAAAAATGTTGAATTATCTGCCATCCCAATCAATTTGATGTTAATTTTGAATTTTCTGAAACTTAATCCCAAGAATCTGGTTGGATCAATAAACATGGAGGGGGAAGTGTTTTGCGTGGGGGTGTAAATCGGCCACAGAATTAGGTAATTTGGTATTTCTTGCTGATATTGTGAATCATGAGCTCTATTTAAATATTTTAAAAGAAAGTTTTAAATTATCCACCAAAATTTGATATTAAAACGACTTAATTTTAACAGGTCAATGACGCCAAGCGCACTGGGTTTCTCAATGTAATGCCACTAGTGTCTCTATATAACTGTCCCCAAATTATGAACATATTATTTAGTGAGATTTGATGTGAAAGAAGAAAAACATGACAAATAAACACATAATGTGAAGTAAAAACAATAATCACAGAAGCATGGAGGAAAATCAATGCAGAAATTACAAAAAACTGATTAAATCTACACCAAGATGCTTAAAAGTTGTTGTGGACACTAAAAGATACCCTACTAAGTACTAAATTAAGAAAGAAATACAACATATAATGCAAAGTTGAGATTTTACAAGGCAATGAAGACCTTTGTATGTACTTTTTGTAGTTTTTTGATTATTAATTTTTTAAAAAAATAGTTATACTATTTTTAAAAAATTAATTATTACATTCCATTAAGAATAAGTTGCAGATATCAAAAAAATTACAATTACAATATATTAATTTTTATTAGTCGAAAACATTAAATTTTATAAGAAATTGCAAGTGTACGAACACTTTTGTGGTTCCACTGTATGTTAAATGAGATATAAATCAAGGGAGCACGCTGGTCAATCCGTTCTACAAATATCCTCACTTTTTAGAAACTTCTCCATTGTGGACGTGCATTGTAGTCCGCAATAAGAAACGACAACTGTCAACAGTGCCAAAACCGCATTATATCATGTCCATCGTGCGTATCTATGCACAATGTACTTACACCATTATTACTTATTTAGTCAAAAAATAGCAGTTGGTCGAGGCTGTTTGTGCCTAGATTAGTGAGATTGTTAGTTACGCATGTGGCGGGTAGAACTCGGTACTTTCTGACTCTTGAGCATGTAACATATCGCTAAACAAAAGTGATCACCTCTGTCCGGAGGCTATTACTCACTTAAGGTATCCGCTACATTACTCCCCTACCAGTGAAACGGTGGATTGGCGAACGGACGAGATATTTGTTATGGCGAGCGTGTGTGTTGTTGCTGTTAATTGTTAGTGTTGCGTCAAGTGGTTCTGACGACTTAGATTGTTCTTGTTGCGGGTAGATGGCGCCACGACAGCTGCGCGAAGGTAGCGTTTTTTTTTAGTTTAGCCAGGGTCACCAATGTGGTGCTTATCTGTAGGACAGAACCCGCGACCTATGGTTTGAAGGCCAAGTAACATACCACTAGACAAAAGTTATCACCATTGTCCGGAGGCTGTTACTGACTTAAGATATCCGCTATGCGCACATTTATTTGTTATGGGTTACCGTCTGTTCAAATATTTGATGATACAGGTATAACCTTCTTTTGCATTGAAGTCCAGGGCTCAAGAAGTCTTTAAGACGTTACTAGGAACTTAAGCTTAATTATTAAAATTCAGTGACATGAATTTCATTAATCACTCTTTTGAATAATGTAGTTTTATTTAAAGTGGTAAGAATGGTAGCGTATCGCACTTCCACGCCACTGGTCCGGGTTCAAACTCCAGGCTGGGCACGGTTGACTCAGTCTTTCATCCCTTCAGTGGGTCGATAAAATGAATACCAAGCTTGCTTAGGAACTAAACACTGGGGGTTCGTGTCAGACAGACCAACTGACCGGAACATCTGCTCATGCACCTCAGTGCCAATTGTCATGAAAACTGAGATAGGCACAGAAGGCCTTGGCCTTCATGAGCTGTTGTGCCACTGAGTTTAATTTTTAAAGTGGTGAAGAAAAACAAGTGTAAATGAGAGGGACGTTTTAAGGCATGGGCCAGCAGGGAGGGATTAGGGAGGGGGGAGGGCTCGTCTTGTTCTCGATTCGGCTGTAATAACTTCATGATCTGAATCATTATTATGATCAAATTTTATTCTAGGACATATTCTCCGAAAAACTAAGAATTTCGAAGTACATACAAAGTGGCAAAACTCCATTGTTATGTGATGACCATCATTCTTGTCTAAGCTTAGGCCAGGAATGGCGAACCAGTGGCACGCGACACAATATTTTTGGCACGCCAAAGATCAAAATGGAATGCATTTTATTTCTAAGTTCACTATGAAGTATTACGAACAAACGCGAATGTTTGATCGTGGGGCGGCGGGGAGCACACTCGTTTGTTATTGTCTTGCGTCGTTTGTTATTAGTTACGTCGTAAACTACAATTGCTGATGACGTAAAGTTTGTCTACGCATAGCATAGTCAATTTCATTGACACAGTTGTATTTTAAAGTTTATCTGTGATATTTACGATTTTTAACTGTTATTTAACATGGTTTTAATTTAGCAAAACAACAAAAATTGCAAGATAGTAAATGTAACAGAGAATGAATTTCAAATTTGGTGGTCCGAGAAACGGCATTATTAGTAAAGGCCACAAAGCGGTATGTGTCTTATGTTCCGGAATAGTGGTATGCAGAACATCGTCTGCAAAACGGTATTTTGAAACTAATCACAAACCCTCTTGTCAAAAATGTGAACCACAGCAAAAATAATTATTTGCTTAGAAACCGTTTGGCAGATGACTCCAATTCAGCATGTATTCTACAAAAAAGTAATATCTTACAATCCTAAAATAGTAAGTTATTTGTCATCCAATCTGCAACAACAGAAGTCACACTAATGTTACTCTCTTTAATTTGAATTACTCGTATAACTAAAACATTTATAACTATACAGTGCAAAAGGTACTTTTTCGTAGTAAATAGTTTTGTGATATTAGTATTTTTTTTTATTATTATTATTATCTTTCCAATAACCACAAGTCAAAATTATTTGACCCCATGTCTATACCTCATTTAACACTTTAGAAAAAATGGCACGATGTTCCATAAAGGTTCTCCAATCCTGGCCTAGGTGTATCACCATACTCATTTAGTCGAAAGGCAGCTATTGGTCGAGTCGGTTGGTGCCTAGGTATATGAGTTTGTGAGTCACGCACATTTATTTGTTTCGGGTTACCATTTATTTGAGTAATTGGCAACGTATGCTATATGTTGTATACATAAAAGGATCGCTTTTGCTCTGGGGTACAGGGCCTTAAGAAAAGACGTCCCAAAACAAGGGATGATACTCCTCAGAGTTATTTCGAAAAACGTTTGTAGGAAATTACTTTGAGGAGAGGGCCTTCCTACAACTGAAGCACTCATAAATGAACAAGAGGTACATTTAAACCCCTGACAGAAATCACAAAAACACATTTCGTATTTTATGACATACAAAAGCATTGAAAGGACTTTTGTAAACAAAACAACCGATCTTAGCAGGTGTGCACTCGTGATTGGCTTGTCATGAGTTCGAGCCCAGTACCACTGAAGACCCGACGTGTAAGGGAGTGATGCACGCTAAATCTGTCGTGAGCTCACATCCGTTGGTGTGGTGTAGTAATTAGGAGAGGGGGAGTGTCCTCATCACTTGACCATGGTTCAAAATTGCGAGATCCGTCGCCAAAAGTGTGATATGGTCGTTCTATGGTGACCATATCTCACGATACGAGATGTTTGGGCGCACGTGCAATGGTATGCACCTTGTATCAATGGCTGAATATCTCGGTAACTTTATGATAGGCCGTCAATTCACGCTCGTATCTCTTCCAAACATAACTTAACCCTAAATTGCCATTCTGCTTACTGAAATGTTCTTTTAAAAAGCTATCTTATTTGCATTTCACAATTCTACGCTTCTTGATTTAGTTGAAAAAGATTTTGCCACAATCTTGGCCGTCAAAGAACCCAGAGGTTATGTTACAGAAAAGACGCGTGAGCCCGTCACAAAAGCCATCCTGAAGCTGAACAGTGCGACGTTAATATTCACTCAACCCGAGCAGGTGTACCGCACGCAGGTAACCAAAATAAAGGGTGACCGCATATAGTTCTATCCATCAAGCAAATGTTTTTTCAACCAGTTAACTGTGGAGCCCCCGTTTGAGTGTGAGCAACTATGAGTGTCACTGAAATCGAACGATGACGAGTATATTCGTCAATAACAGGTGTCAGCGTTAAATTATTGGATCAAAAAAGATGGGCTTATTTTTATAAAATTGCCAATTTTATTACTATTACTTATTTGTACTGGCTCCATGTACTGGGCAAAATAGTAATTTGATCTGGTCGCGTCGATGAGGCCTGGCTTGTCCTTCCGGCAGTAAAGTTCTGCGATACCATAATTTTAGTGACCGTCAAAATTCCTAGACTTAGAGACCTGGGTTAATACCCTGATTTACTCTTCTTTTACTCACAAAGTATTTTCTACCTGTCTTGGACATAAAAAGGAAGCCCTGAGAGGTGCTGCAGGGTTGATCCCGTCCTCTACCAAAAGCATCCTTGCTGTTCCTCCCACCCTATAAAATAACCGTTCTTTATGCAGCAGTGCATTGGGTCATTACTCTAATGTCAGCACGTGGTTGTTAAGCATCAAACAATTGGTATTTCAACATCCAATAGCGCCAGGTAACTGGATCAACAGCATCTATGGCTCCGCCAGCGCCTGGTCAGCATCGCGTATTTCACGTCCCCATGGCTGACCACACCCGAAGGAACCTTATTATAAATCAACCATCCGATCTCTTTCCTTTGCCCCTTTAGGCTAACATCTAACAAACATTGTCATCGAACAGAAATAACAAATTCGTTATGAACTTATACGCTAAGTTCCAGCCAGTGCATTTCCGGAGATGCATGAGCATCTTTTACATTTTTCTATATTTTTTTTATTTATATTTTACTCCGGTCTGGTACCTCAAGATATTCTAACATCTTGAAATTTGAGAATATGCCTTGTTTATCTCAAAATTACAATTTAACAGCCAATGGTCACTACTTTACGTTACGACGAGCATACTCGTCATGACAATAAAAATCCCGCAACTTTTTCCATGACGAGCATACCTGTCATGACAAAATCCTGTAACTTCTCCATGACGAGTATACCTGTCGTGACACAAAAATCCTGCAACTTCCATGACGAGTATACTGTCGCATCACAAAAATCCTGCAACTTCTCCATGACGAGTATACTCTGTCAGACATAAAACCCTACGAGACTATATACTCGTCAATCACAGTTAACCGGTGAAGCATTTGTAAAATATGAAAATTTCTACAGGGGCTGTGTGTGTGCACATTGCGTTTGCACACGGCGGCGGGCGGCCGATACCCCAAGATCGGTCCTAACAACTAGTTTTAATTATTAGTCTAAACATGAAATTTCAGAATAAAACTCTATGGTAATAACGGTACGAAAATGTTTTCACGAATTTGAAAATTTAATTCTCAGCGTTATGTTTTATTAGTAACTGTTCTTGCATTGAGTGACTGAAATAAAAAAAAAAGTATCTTCGATAGTTCTTCGGCTTAGAAGGAATGGAAAATATAACTTTGTGTTAAACTTTATTTAAATATTATAAAATATTAATTCAAACATGACATTTCTTGATCACGACCCCCACCATCCTCCTGCGCACACTCATGCGTATAAATGTCTCTTTGATACCCTAGTCATCTTGTTTCATTTAAAAATCGATTCTTTTGTCTCGAAAGTTTGCAGACCCTTTCGATAAGGCCTTTCGGTTTTGCACTTCGTCCATACCTCCACAAACTTTTCCTTTCACTTATAAATTGAAAATGCAATACAGCATATTTGTGAGGGAATCTTCCCTCTCTCTTGCCTGTCTAGAGATGTGGGAGGAAGGGAAGAAACCCTCGTCATAATCAGAAACAATGTATTTATCGATCTCGCAAAATAGCAACACTGATTCAATTAATTTCAACGAAAAGAGAATGTCTCGATGTAAGCAATATACTTGGAACAACAACGAGATGAACGAATTATTAGAGACTGAAAATATCAACCTCTTTATTTTATCCCAATTAACTAAACGTTAATTTAACTTTAGTGATCAATCATCACTTTAAATTTTTCGTCTATTTAATATTTGAAATATTCTATAAATTTGAGTGATACCTCATCAGTAGCAATCTCACCTGGCTTTCTCTCTCTCTCTCCTTCTCCTCGTTGCTAGCTAGAAAACCTTGACTATATATAGTAGACTTAATTTAAATATTACGGTTTCTTTTTTTAAAAGGGTTGGTTGTGAATAAGCGCGAATTGATAGCCCAAAGATTTCCCAAGAGGATTAGAGGAAGGAACGCATATTACAATATAATACAATACAATTCAATGCCTTCGCTCCGGTTCTACCAATATATATATATATATATATATATATTGGTATATATATATATATATATATATATATAATATATATAGGCTTATTCTCTACAAACAAGAGATAACATAAAAACAATCACATTCGAAAAACACATGTATCACAGGAAAATTCGCCACACAATGAAGGGCCTAAGAGTAACCGAGATTAAAAATTATAAAATGGATGCTGCAGTGTTATAAACATTACTGACTTAGGACAGCTAATATATAAAATAATTTATATAAAAGTGGGGTTGAACATGTTTTTTGGCCAGCCAACCTTCCCCTTTATGTAAATAACACTGAGCAAAAACCAATAGAAAATAATGGATAGGAATATCTAAATCCATTACAAAATAATGGTTTACGGTTCAGTTCCGAATGAATGATTTTATTTTATAAGTATTCTTATTTGTACTAAAAATACGTATAATTCTATCATAAACAAAAAAAAGTAATTTTGTGAAAATTTATATTTTATTCTTTGGTACACTATATATATGAATTAATACAATTAACCAGCATGTACGCGATACAAGCGGTGAGCAGAGAACGGCGAGCATTGGCATTTTTATCCATTTTCAAAATCGCATTTAACAAGTAGGCTTATGATTATATTGATTATGTGTACTCTTATCGCTTGTAATTTTGATAATTATATGGTGGACGCTAATAAATAAATATTTTGTTTTGGTTACAGTAACAAAATGACTTAATACATCGAACCGATATATTTTCGGTTCAGTTCCGGTTTTCGTGCCGATCAAAATAACAGTTTTGGGTTTATTTCGGTTTGAAGCCCTGATTTTAACTCCCTGAATAGCATATGGAAACAGTGTTGAATGAAACCTTCCTTTAGTGTTAGGAAGAGTCTGGACGCTTTAATTATTATTCAAAATATCCACATTGTATCGAAGTTTTCATTTTCTATTCTATTTAATCAAGTCTAGTTTCCTGTCTATAATTCAGCAAGTTAAAAAATTCTTAGCTGCACTATATGTAAAAATCATAGTTTTTTAAAAAAACTATAAAACTCGCTTTTATAGTTAATCGAACTAAAAAGTAAAAAGTAATTCTTAATATAAGAATAAAATGATTAACGAAAAAACTAATCTCATTGTGGTAAAAAGCGTGGGGTGCTCGATATCATTTGTTATAATTTCTTACTAGTTCTATTTTGAAATGCAAAGTTAGTGCAAAAATGCTTTTACAAAGCACCTCACGCTTTTACCACAATAATATTAATTTTTTCGTTAATCATTTTATTCTTATAATTAAGAATGATTTTTAGATTTTTACTTTTTAGTTCGATTAACTATAAAAGCGTGTTTTTTTAGTTTTTAAAACTTAAATTTATTTTTAATTTTTTAGTTAGATCTACAATAAATGCGTGTTTTTTTTTAGTTTTTAAAACTATCATTTATTTATTGATGAATTAATCTTAAATGCGCCATTTTTTTTAGAATCTGGAATACCCATTGGCACCCAATCAGTTCTTCGATACGGCCTGGTTTGCAAAATGTAGGATCAACCAACGCATCCTTCATTTTTTTCATATAAAGAACACTCTTTTGTTTGTTGTATTTTATTAATCATGATCGTTTTCGCTTTAGGGTTGTAACTTAACCTTTAGCCGCCAAATCTGGAAATGGGATCTGGAATTACTCGCCAAATCTGGAAATGGGAAATCGTTAATCCTGATGATCCTGATAAGGACAATGGAACAAAATTATGGACAATGGAACAAAATTATTAAATTATTGTATTATCATCAGTCCTTCACAAGTGTGCAAAATTTCTAATTAATCTGACCTTTTAAAATGGTTAAAAGTTGAGTTCAAAGATTCTCCGTTACATACACAGGTGAAGCTAATAAAAGCGTGTTATAAAAATTCAACTTCTACTGTACTAGGGAAACAACATTATTTAGTTGACGAATGAAGAAAAAAAAATGTATGAAAGAATATCTATATATAATGCAAAATTTAAATTCACCAAATGTTACATTTCAGTTCAAATTTTAAACTATTGCCAGAGAACGACATTACATCAGAGATGGCATCCGATCCCTCTCTCTGTGCTATTTTGAGTAATGAGAGTACTTCGAAGACCATTTAATTTACTGTGCATAAACCGTATTATGTCACAAAACGGACTTCCATCCACAAAATGCAACCTTTATCCAAGTTATCGTCTAATTTCAAGATTAGAGAGGCCGCGGTACTCCGATTGATTAAATAAACAACGGCCTTATTGGGTTCTGGATAGTGAGTTCGAAATTCAAATGAATCAGATATCAACGCAATCAGAATAATGCAATCTGCTGCACATTTAGGCACATCCAGGTTTAATAGTTTTCGTGTAGCAACGCGCATTGGCGTAGCTTGGTATCCAAGGGTCCCGATGCAAAACAAGTAATATAAAAAAAAATATTTTTTAAAGTCAATTCCTACTTAGATCAACAAAAAATTTATTTTAGCTACTTTCTATTAAATAGTTACAATTAATATAAAATGTCCTTAAAATCTTTAAGTACATATAACCCACCTGTATTTTCAAGCTGCATTTAATTTTCAGGTATAAATTGACGTAACGCGCAATCTCCTGCTTTTAAGAAGAAATCTGAAATTTTGTATACAACGTTCTTATCTTTTGAAGTCATTTATTCGAGAAATAATGCCAGACTTTTGAAATAGTAGTATATTTCTAGAACTAGATCTTTTAGTCTCATAAGGTATATCAGTTCTATTTAATTAACAGTATTTTGGTATGTGTGAAAGTAAAAATTTGTTTATGCTTATCTCTTTTGTTATTTTTAAAGTTATCAGCGTGAATTGGCGTGTTAACGCGCACCTTATATTTCTCGCTGATCACATTTTGTGTTCAAAGTGCGCGTTATACGCCGGATTTTATGGTATGTGTATGCATAGGACAGAATTAGAATATTAAGTGGAAATTAATTATTAATTATCATTAAAGTATCGTATTGCCATCCAAAATAATCGTGTGTATAAAATTTCAGGTCAACTGAATGCTTTAAAACGTGACAAAAATCTTTTCAAGTTTTGACTCAAGTCGCTAAACATGAAAACCAACGTATTGCATCTGTAATTCTTTTTAAATAATTAATTTTGAAATAATTAAGTTTAATTAATTATAATTAAATTATTGTATTTTTACCCAAAACAATAAGTGTATAGAACATTGTGCTCAAATGAGCGCTTTTAAAATACATGAGAAAAAATCTTTTCAAGTTTTGACACAAGTCGCCAAAAATGATGCCAATGTGGCTGTATTTGTAATTCTTTGAATAGTTAATTTTAATCAATTAATTTTTATTAGTTATAATTAAATTACTGTATTGTCATCTAAAATAATCATGCATTTAAAATTTCAGCTCAATGGAGCTCTTTAAAATGTATTTTATTAACGATTGAAAATTCCACCATGATAAATAAATAAATAGAGAGTGTGAGCTAATAGTAGGAACCAGGGGGAAAAAAAAGAAAAGAAAAAGGCCCCGAGCTTGGTTGGATTTCATCAAGTAAAAACATATGAATATTTTAAATATACAAAGCTACAGTTTTTATTTACTATCTTTTTCTTTGCGTTGTTTGCGCTTAAACGCACCACTGGGTTTCTTTTTTTAATTCATAATTTTAGGTTTTATAATTTATCCAATACTGTTCGTATGTGCTTGAGTACTTACTGACGTTAAAAGGAAAAGGTGAAATCTAATTCTACACTACCCAACGTCGTTGAGGAATCTCTAGCTATTTATTTATTTATACGGGGAGGATCGAACTCACCCACCAGAGGGGGGTAGCAGAGCTACAAAATGGTCCACCAACATAGACAGGAAATGCTGCAAAAAATATGTGGTAATAATAAGTATGGTTAGATTTTTCATGGAACTTGAAGTTTACTTTCTAGTAACAGTTTAAAGAAAAATATGAAAAGATTGAAAATAACTAACTTTTCAATAATATCGCAAATTTGACTTGCTTAATGGTCAGAGTCTGAGGGCTCCCCTGAGCTTGAGGGCCCCGGTTCGCGGCACCGCCTAGCCCAGGGGTAATCAACCTTTTTCTCTGCTGGGCCGCATGCATATATTGGCTATTTCACGCGGGCCGCATGCTTATGATGGCTATTTCACGTGGGCCGCAAGATGAGGGGGGAGGAGAAATGCTTTAAGACCAAGATAACACAGAAAATTTAAAATGGAAAAATTGATCAAAATATTAAAAATCCTCTATTTTGCTTTTTTTAATTATTAATTATATATTTTTTGTCACTAAATTTTTCTAAATTGGAACCATTTAAGAATAACTCTTTCACAATTTTAGCATCAGTAAACGGTTTAATATGATTACCAATAATATAAAAAATTTCCTAGGGTGCCTTTGTTACCGCTTGACATTACCACTAACAAAACACTTTTGCTGTTGTAAAGATTATTCAAGGAAAGCATATTTAACATCTCTTGAAAGAGATTTTCCAGGAAAAGTGTCATTGAATGTGAGTATATTCAATGTTAATTAATGTTTTATCTTTTATGTAATTTTTGTTTCGTCTGAAAATAGTGTAAATAATTTATACCTGGATTTTTAATACTTTCAATATTTTTTCTGCTTTTATTTATTTTATGATAAAAATTATAATATTCACAAGCAACGCCGTCCCTTGCATTATAATGGCGTTTCAATTGGAAACTTGGTGAACTGTTGGCGATACAGCCAAATTAGCAACATTTTTGGTGACCAAATAAATTTATTACAGCATCAAGAAACACTTTTTTTCATATATGTAAAGAAAAAAATTCTGAACAGTTCATTGTAAATGTTACGATTGTTTTCGCTGAAAAGAGAGTGATATTTTTGTATAATACTCTTCAAAGGGGGCATTTTTCAGATTTAAAATTAAGTCTCTGCTTCATTTAAAAAAATTTTTTTCGCCTTTTCAAATCCGAATTAACGTGATTTTTACATGTTTAATATTCTTGAAATAATTTTTACGAAGACAATTTCTGCGGATAAAAATTTTAAATTGCTACTAAATAATGTAAAGTAAAGCTGGCGGTCTGATAACATATATTTGGTACAAATTGATTCAGTCATATTTATTAATACAGTCGAACCTCCATATAACGAACCTTTATATTGCGAATTTTTCAAAAAAGGGAATTTTTTCCTGGAACCAAGAACATTTCACGATTTTCTTCGTAAAATAACATCCCAATAGCGAATATTTTCTATACAACGAACGATGCGATTAAATTTTTTTCTGCCAATTTTTTAAAGTATTTTTGGACATTTAAAGTTATTCTTTCTTTTAAAACACTTTATGGTGGTCATAAATCTTAACTTGTTTCTTTAGACGCCTAACTCGCCGAGAACAATAGAATTCTGGTTGTTTAATCCAAGAAGGGCAACCTTAAGACCCTCATTGTCCAGTTCACTGGAAACATCTTCGATATTCTCTTTCACCCTCAGTGGAGTTGTCTCGTGTCCCCGTGTCCTCGAACTAGTCTCCGTTCATTTTTAGTGTTGATCAGTCGTCCTGGTAACTTCGTTTCTTGTAGCTCGAAAATGTCAAAGCGTTCGTGCTTGAGCATCAAAGAAAAAAATTTAATTCTTCAGGAAGTGGATAAAGGCGTCTAGAAACTTTCCTTGCACTTTTTCTTTCCTTCTTTTCTTTTTTTGATAGGTAAGATGTATAAAATATATTAATTTACAAAAGGTGTGAATAATTACTATTTTTTTAATATGTAGTGTTTATGAATTTGAAATTTTTGTATGAGGTTTATCAAGAAAATTATAAGATGAACCTCTGTATAACGAATTTTCCATATAACGAACTTTTTTTCGGGATTTAGCGACTTCGTTATATAGAGGTCCGACTGTATATTGAAAAATAGTAATCACTTTAACCGACGAAAATTTAGAATTGATGCTCTTTGCAGCTATAAAATTCGAATCAAGCATTACTGTATTAATGCGACGCCACTCTCCAAATTGAATTTTTCTTTATTCTCTTTGTAGCTATATTCTATATTTGAATGTTAATAATATATAATATACGATCGAAAATTTTCATATACTTTGGCGGTTTGCCAATGCCAAAAGTTTGTGACGTAAGATTATCTGAGTGATCCTTTTCCCGCCGATGGTGCTAATGAAAATTTTTAAAGCTCTTTAAAGCATTTTATTCGCGCGTATTTGCAAAAATTATCCGGTGAAATCAGTCAGGAGTCTTATTTTAAAAAAAATTTAAGTATGGTAATTTCATTGTATTTTTTACGAAAGACAAACAAAAGCACAATAGAAACAATACGAATCGACTTCTGACGTAGAAAATAATTTTTTACCCATTTTTCCCATTTCTTTCATATCATATTTGAACCATCACCAAAAGCCAAATTGGTTTATTGTATAAATCATAAATTATATATAAAAAATTGTTTTTTGCAATGATTAATCAAAAACAATAATCGTTTAATATATATTTGTGAAAGGATGTGAGATGAATATTGTAGAGCAGTGGTCCCCAAACCTCGACCGCAGATCAAATAGCGCCGGGCTACACAAAAACATTAAATTATTTCTATTTCTCTCGGGTTTGTGCTACTTCTCATGGAAAGTACTTTTTAATCCATATTAAATCACTTTATATTTATTTTTTGGTGTAATTGTATTTTGTACCGAAGGCATTTTTAAATACAATTAAATTAAAATTTAGTCAAAAGAATCTAAAGTATTAAAACTATCAATTTTTTTAAAATTAAAGGCCGCGGAAAAATTTATAAAAAAGGGTCGACAGTCCGTGGAGATAAAAAGGGTGGGAAGCAGTGGCATAAAACGAAGGACCCCCCTACAAAGGGGGGTTTTTGGGGTCCAAGCCAGATTTTACAAAGTATACGAAATTTTTGGTGCGAGTCGGGCTTTGGCCCCAAAAAACCTCCCCGTGATGTGGGGTTCCGGGGGTAGTTTTTGATATGGTCGATCTTTTTGGGGACCATTTTTGGTTGTCAGCGTGAATTGGGGTGTGGGGTTTTTCGAAATAATAAAAATTTTAATTCCCAATATGACTTTTTAAAAGGGTTTTAAATTAAATTTTTAATATATTGGAAAAAATTTTATTAAGTGAGAATAAAACCAAAAAACGTAGCCGGGGGCAAAAAAGGATCGCGCAATTGGGTCACTTATCCAAAAAAATTATATTATCCCCTACTTTCAACCCAAAAATTTCGAATTTGATTTTCAAATAATCTGTCCCCCCCCCTTTAATTAAAGCAACGGTTTAATCCCTTTTAAAAAGGGGTTAACGGTGCAATAGTATCACCTTTTAGGGAATTGGTAAAATCCGTGAATCTTTTTGGGAGGCCCTCAAATTACACTTCTATCTTTTCCCAAAAAGAACTTTTTCTAAATTGCCCTCCCGCTTACTAAAAAATTCTGTTCTTTTAATGGGCTTTTCTTATTTTGGGGATCTACATTTGCATTTCACTTTTGGATTTGGGTTGGAAAAGATTTGCCATTAATCTTGGCCGTCAAAGAACCCAGAGGTTATGTTACAGAAAAGACGCGTGAGCCCGTCACACGTTACGCCACTGGAAACACTGTAGTAGAGTTTCGAAAACTCGGCCTAATGTGGACCAAAGGATGGTCGAATTTGTAAAAATGCCGGGTTATCGAGAATGTGATTATAAAAGAATAAGTACGAGTGTTTACTCAGAAAATATCGTATTGCACTGGTATGTATTGTTTGCCCTTGAGAATACAACCGAAAATAAACTACCCAAATACCCTTAAACAAAAGAAAAGTACTTCATGAAAGCGGAGGGCATATACTACATGAAAATGAAAATTAATAGCAATTTACCGTTTCAGACACACCTCAGAAAAATACTTAAAATAAATTTGTCCATAATGAAAATTAAGTTCCGACAACCTTTAGTCCCTCACTATGTGATTTTTTAGGAGTTCGTACGGAGTCCTCATCGCTTTAGCGCAGCGATACTCAACCTGGGCCCCCCGAGGGCCCTTTTTAAAACCGAAAAAGGGGCCCCCTTTAACGTGAGAAAATTTATTTAAGGCATGTTTTTAAAATTTGTTGGGAAATTCTTTGTAAAAATAAAATTATCCAAATTTTGCCTTTTTTTGTCGGTGTCGTATGGGTACGAATTGATATTCTTTTTCTTTTTTTAGAACGGTTCGGGTTTGGGGTGATAACAGGTAACAATGGAGTAGCGACCATTTTATGATTGGAACTAATTTTAACCATTTTCATAACTTTGAAGCGAAAAAAAAAGAAAAACAAAACGTTTCAAAAAACGATTGGGAGGTAGACTATTTTGTAGTGAAAAATAAACATGGATCAGTGATTATTTGATTTGTCACGAAAGTGCTGTATTTAAAAAATTCCAATTGTGTACAGGCAGTGGCGTAGCGTGGGCTTTCGCTTCGCCACCTGGGGCCGACGGGAAATTTGCCGCCTCTCTATTTTAATTATAAGTCAAGGAAATTAGTAAAAGTTAAAAAAAGCAGCTTTAAATTTTTTTTTATTGATTAAAAATGCACTTTTCGTCTTTTTTTTAATAGCAAAATCTTTTATACAATTGCCAGAATAGCTAAATTTGTTAGCCTTAACGTGGGCATAGTAGATCTGAGACAATTTTTGATTAACTTTAGCTTAGAGAAGCTTCTCTAGCAACTGACATTACTGATGGCAGATGATAAAAAAATTCTCAACATTATGACAATGTTTGGTAAGCCATCTTCAAGTTTGGACTCAATAATATATTTTAATAAACCCAGAGAGCCGGACCTATTGAGTTATTTTTTACAGCCTGGGTCTGTTGCAACTACGAAAGCTTGTAGACGTACGCGCTCAAGTTGGAATTCTTTATTAATGTCTTGAAAGAGTTTGATCATACAAGGGGAAGGCACGACTAAGGAAATTCATTTGGGGCCGAAACTTGGTGTGATAGTAGTACTCCTTTAGGCTGTTCAATCTTCAATGTAATTCCGTCGAATGGCCAGTCAATTCGGAGAAAATAGCATTTGAAATTCATGCTTAGCTTTTATACAATTAAGTTTCAATTTCTTCCAACGATTTCGTAGCCTGGTTGATATATCATCCGCATATTATGCGCGAGGTCAGGGTTCGACTCATCAATCAACTTTTTTCTTCATTTCACTTAATTATTTTTAAAATTAAATAAATTTATTTATGAAAGTTATAACGTGTACTCAAAAATAACACCGGCGGCTAGCTCAAATAATTTTAATTGGTTATACTTTCTAATTGAGCACACAGTTACAAATACATAAAATAAAACCCAGTTAACCTTTATACAAATACTAAGGGGTTGGCGAGGGCAGACATTGGCATGTCCTTGCTTCACCGAGGAGGCAGGCTGACTCTCGCACGTCCTTCCTTCACCGAGGTAGCAGTCAGACTCGTTACTTGTTCATACGGCCAGGAGAGGGCGCTCTATTACCATTCGTTACACTCCCCCTCTGGTTCCTAGGTATCGTCCTCGATGAGGAACCAGCAGAGTTGTCTTTTCTGGGTCTTCCTCTTTTTCTGAGAGGCATCACTGGAGTGGCTTCCTTGTCTATGCATGGACGAAGAGCAGATGAATGGTAAGGTCCGAGAACCTCAAGTTGATTGTTTGGATTTGCCACTTCGTAAGTCGTCGGAGAGCGTTGAGTCACAATAATATAAGGCCCATCTCTTTTGGGCATGAATTTAGATGTCCTCTTGTGGGCAGCATTGCTGAGGGGATGAAGGGTTACCCAGACTTTATCACCTGGATGATACAAGGGACCAGGACGGTGTCTTTTATCATAGAAGGTCTTTCGCTGATCTTGTTTCTCTTCAATTCTTTCACGGACTTCAGAAGAGATTCTTGCTAATCTTTTCAAATATGGGGTAATCTCTGGGGCGAAATTTTCATTATCTATGATGGCTCGAAAGTCGTTGGTTACATCATCTATAGTTCTCATCTCTCGTCCAAACTGCAGATAAGCAGCAGTTTTACCGGTGGTATCCACTTGGCACTGTTCAGAGCAAAACGGATAGCGGCAACTTATCTTCCCATTCATCGTGTCGATTTTGAACTAAGATAGCAATTCTTGGTTTTAGGTCACGGTTTTTCTTTCAACAGGATTTGCTTGAGGATGATAAACAGGAATAATGTTGATCTATGTTCAGTATGGAAAAAAAGTTGTTGCATGACGGCACCCACAAACTGAGAGCCATGGTCGCTATTAATTTTCTGGAAGCCGTATCGTAATAAAACTTCTTCCATTAGAGTTGTAGCACATTCTCTAGCAGTGGCTTGAGGGAGAGCAAAAAGCTCAACCCATCTTGTGCAACAGTCCTCAACAATAAATATCCACTTCTTTCCGGATGGACTTTCAGGCAAAGGTCCAAAGAGATCAATGGAAATTGTCTCAAAACGTTGAGAATACACAGGTGTACGTAAGAGTCCGGAAGGCCTTTGGTTGCATTCCTGTGCAATTCTTTACATAATCGTGATGTAAGAACGCATACCTGTCCAATAATACCGTTTGGAGATTCTTTCAAACGTTCCATCGGCTCCATAATGACCTGCGTTCGGGGCATCATGGTGAATTTTCAAAATGTCTTGTCTTTCGTGAATTGGCACAACTAATTGGGCATCTTCACTTTCAGAAGTAGGTGAGTAACGGAATAAGATTCCTTGATTCATGAGGTATCCTCTTTCTAACCAGTTGGCAAATTTACACCCTTCTCATTGTTTTCAAAACATTCAATTATTTTCTTCAACTCGTCATCCTTCAATGTTCTTGGCGAACTTCTTTTAGGTGAGCGTGTGGGAAAATCGACGAAAAAACAAGAATATCACAGTCTGCTTTTTTTGCTCTGATGAGGTCTAGACAATAAGTCTGCAATAAAGTTCGATCTTCCGGGAATGTAATCGATTGTTAGATTATAAGTTTGGGATCTGTAGTGCCCATCTTGCAAGTCTTCCGGGGGGGAGATTTCAAAGATAATAACCTTTTTAAAAAGGCTGGTGGTCAGAGGAGAGTCTAATAGTTTGTCCTTCAACGTAACCTCTAAATTTTTCAAGCGCCCACACAACTGCAAAGAGCTTCTCTTTCTGTGGTAGGAATAATTTCGCTCCGAGGACGAAAGTAGTCGGCTGGCGTATTCTATTGGTGTTCCTCATCTTTTCTCCTTGGAGTAAAACTGCTCCGAGGCCACGCTACTGGCATCTGTTGGGATGGCAAACGGCTTGGTACCGTCAGCTGGCTTAGGACAGGGAGGAGACGCTAGTTTTGACATTAGATCCCCTGAAAGCTTCTTCTTGTTCAGAGCCCCACTTCCACATTGCATTTTTCTTAGTTAAGTCTGTTAGTGGTTTTGCAATTTGAGAAAAGTTTGGGTGTATCGCCGATACCAGGAACAGGTTTGTACAAAGCTTTGCACTTGTTTAATAGAGGTTGACATCATATCTGCAATAGCAGCGGTCTTTTGTAGATCAACCGAGATGCCTTCCTTAGTAACGTAATGTCCTAAGTATTTCACCCTTTTACAACAGAAGGTGCAGATTCTCTATTTGCATTTAATTTAAACAATGAAAGACGTTTAAAAATTTTGCTCTAGGTCAGAAAGATGTTTCTGGAAAGTTGGAGACAATATTATGATTCATCTAGATATGACAGTGCTAGCAATTGTTTAATCCTGAACGTAATTTGTCTACCCAACCCTTTTGGGAAGGTTGCAGGTGCATTTCGTAATCCAAATGGCATACGAGTGAACTTATAAATACCAAAAGGGCATGTGAAAGCAGTTTTATCTTGACCCTTTGCCGCCACTTTTACTTGGTGGTATCCTGAACGCAAGTAAATAGTCGACATATAAGGTGTTGACTTAGTTCGTTAAGCAAGTCATCCATCCGAGGCAAAGGATAACTATTGGCGTTTGAGCGTTCAGGCTTCCGGTAGTCTATGCAGAGACGCTTTGCCATTTGGTTTTGGAATCAAAACAAGGGGAGGGGCGTACGGAGATTCGCATTCTACTATGATGCCTTGCTGTAGCAGAGAATCTGCCTCTTTCTTCAAAAACTTTTTTCCTGGCGGGATTCATTTGGTAGGGAGGCACTGAAATTGGTGGATTGTTTTCAGTGTTGATGTATGTTCGATAAATGGAGAGTTTCCCCCCTACTTCGAAGATAGAGTGATGATTTTGTAAGCTGTCCCAGTTCCGCACGCTGAGAACCAAGGAGTTCTTGTCCTTCATCTTCTCGTAGTTGACAGTTATTTATCGCCACAGGCCGTACATTAACAGAAGTACTCTGATAAGGCGTCACGAAATTGTACGATTTTCGGGAATCGTCACAAAAGCCCAACAGTTCTTTCGAAATTCAGTACTATCCCAGCATTCTCAAAAAAGTCAACTCCCAAATAGAGTGGAAATTGTTTTGGCATCGGCAATATTATAAAGGGGTTTTAAACTTTCTGCCTTTCGTAGGACGATTTGAAAGGTACGTAGAACTTCCTTCTGGGTAACGAGTCCATCAGCAAAGGATAGAGATATGGACGTCTTCTCAAAAGCAGCTCCTTGTTGGAGAAGGATAGTATAAAGAGTTGCTCCTGCAATTGAATGACTTGCACCACTATCCGCAAATGCAGTTCCTGAAACTCCGTTTATGCTGATTCTGAGTACAGCATTTCTGTTCGAAGGAGAGAGACTGCTAACTTTCAGAATTCCAAAATGAGCTGGATCACCCTTGAAGGATTAAAAACAGGGCATTTTGACTTGGTTAGCCGGGCTTTTCCACATCTATAACAGGACAGAGGATTTCCTTTCCAACTGGAGAATGTCCTCCAAAAAGATTTTCTTGGTTCTTCCTTTTGCCTTATCCACCGTTCTTTTTACCGATTTGCTTATTTATTTTTGAGGGAAAAGTTCTTCTACGTCTGGTACAACTTTATGGTTCGACGTCTTACCTCGAGGGAATTTCATAATCGTCATTTTTGTACTAACTCAGAGGAGCTTTTAATATCTCCCAGATATCCACGAAGTGTTCTTTAACTTCCTTCGAAACTCTTTCTTAAGCTGATCGGTAAAAACCAAATCCTAAGGGAGTTAAAGTCTTTTTACTTCTAGGCTATGTAGCCATCCTTCCCAAAAAATTATTTTGCTCGTACGCAAATCCTTCCACAAAACGTCGGGTTGTTTTGATGAGTGCTGAACTTCATTCCGAAACGATTCAGCACTCAACTTGAATCGTTGGAGTAGTACTTGCTTAATGTGCTGGTAATTTTTTTAATTTGTCTTTGGTTTCACGCAAGATAAATAAAAGAATGTCGATAGGTAACATAGGTAGAAGGTGTGTTACATAATCGACTTCACCTATGTTAACTTGCTCACACTGCCTTTCAAATATTTTAAGATAGGTGGAAATATCAGAATTTTCCACAAATCTGGGTATGAGGTGTTGGATATTTATTTTTTCTGCGGCAGTAGCACTAGTGTTAGTTGAAGCAGCAGTCATGCTTAACTTCATGCGTTCTAGTTCTAAAATCAGTCCCTCTTGTTTTCGTTTGTAATCATTTTCCTCCTTTTTGTCACGTTCGGCCTGAACCCTAGTTTCAATAATTGTTTCTAAAAGGGTTTTAGTAAACTGTTCATCATAGTCTTTCAAATTAAGGATTAAATTTTAAAGTCTATTACTCTCATCATTTCTCCTATTTCGAGGCCTAATTCTGTAGCTAGTGTTTTAAGTCATCTTTGCGCGCTTTAGCAAGATACGCCATTGTTTTAACTTTAGAAAAAAAGGGTCAATAATAAAGTCCGACAGCCACAAATTAAATGCAGTTAATTTAATTTTAAAATAGTTACCCTTTATAATTGAGCATCAACTAGTCATTAGAAGAACAAGAATTGGATATTCGAACACAATACTATTCAAAAAAATCTTAAAATGTCTTATCAGGAAACAAAATCTAAAGTTTGAAAGCAAAATGAAAATTCAAGTAAAAAGAAATTCTGATGAACTTAGTCAAAACAACATAAAAAAATTAATCCTTTGAAGGAATAAAAATACTGCTTAAAAATGTTGTAGATATTTTGCAGAAGGCAAAATCTTAGCTTTGAAAATAAAAATAATTCACATATAAAAAAAATTCTGATGAATTCAAAATCGAAACAAAACCTATGAATGAATCTTTTGAAGGAATAAAAATACTTTTCTCTATAATACTTTTTTTAAACAAAAAATAATAACAATTTCTTTCTTTTAAATTCACAAAAATCTAATATGTGATCAAAATTCTTCAATATAGTTAGAAATAAAACACAGTAAACAACATTTAAATTCAATAAGAAAAAAATACTAAACAGGAAATATCGAATCTCAGTGACACTCTTGCGTCATAAGTGAATTAATGAGTCAGCAGAAAAAGTGAAAAGTATCCACGATTAATAAATTTTACAGAACAAACAGTGAGTGCTGTATTCTGAGTTCCAAGTAAAATGAAGAAGAAAAAAAAAGAACATCTGATTTTCACCAGGCAAGGGGTGAGAGACAGAAAATCGGGAGGGGGGAAACCCTTAGTAACAAAACGAATAGCTTTTAAAGAAAACAGGCAGTGAAAACTCAAGGTCAGAAGTGGGGGTAAACATTCCCCAAACAAGTACACTAATAGTCATAAATCACAGGAGGAGAAAAATTGAAACAAAAGTAGAAAGAGTTTTCTTACTAGAGAAAGGAATTACTCAAATAAAATAGACTATTAAATTATTATGGTTATTATATATATGCCATAAAATACAAATACACAAGTAAAATTCAACAAAAAGTCAAAATGAATAAGAAAACAAAACGAAAGAAAATTATCTGACGATCCGTGAAAACGAATACAATCAAAAATTTCTAATTTCCCGGTAGGGAAATAAACAATCCAACTTCGTAGCTGGCAGCTACAACTTCAGAAAATACTTTTTGAAATTCTTTATGAACTAGCGGTTCAGAATATTGGGGATAATTTCGTTGGGCGGCGGCCCTATTAAAAAATTTTCCTCTTCTTCCCCCCACTTTTGGGCCCCATTTTATAACGTTTACCCCAAAAAATAACACCGGCGGCTAGCTCAAAAATTTTTTAATTTGGGTTTTATACCTTTCTAATTGAGCATAAAATTTACAAATACTTTAAAAAAAAACCCGGTTAACCCAATACAAAAAACAAATTTAAGCGGGAGGCAACATTGGCATGCCCTTTTGGTTTCACCGGGGGAGGCAGGCTGACTTCCACTTTCCTTCCTTTACCGGGTAGCAGTCAGACTCAATTTTGTTCATACGGCCAGGGGGAAGGGCGCTCTATTACCTTCGTTAAAAGGGGTTTATTGATATTAAATTTTTTTATGTTTTTTATTTTTTTTTTTATAAAGAAAAAAATATTGTTAATCATAAAAAATATTTTTTTTAAAAAATTTATGAATATTTTTTTTTAATAAATAATTTTATAATAAATCATTTAATATTTATTTTTGATTTTTTATACATAAAAATTACAGAAAAGTTTTATAATGGGGAAATACAATTTTACTATAAATAAAATTTATATATTATATAAAATAATTTATAAAGTATATTTTTTTAAAATTAATTGTTTTTTACAAAAAATAAAAATTTTTTTTATATTTTTTAAATTTTTAAATTTAAATTTTAATGTTTTTTATAAAACATTTAATAAGCCCTTTTTTTAAATAAATTTAAAAAATTTTTAAAAAATTTTTTTTTCAATAATTTTTAATAAATTAATAATAGTTTTTTAAAAATTTTAAATAATTAAAAATATATTTAAATAATTTTAATAATAAATTTAATAATTTTAACAATAAAGCAAAAATTTTTAATAATAAATTAAAAATTTTTAATTAAAAATTAAAAATTTTTTAATTATAAATTAATAATTTTAATTAAAAATTTAATAATAATTAATTTTTTAAAATTTTAACAATTTTAATTAATACTTATTTAAAATAATTTTTTAAATTAATCCAAAATATTTTTGTTAAAAATAATTTTTTAATGTTAATAAAAAAATTTTTAAATAAAAAAATTTTTTTAATTTTTTTTACTTTAAAAATACAAAAAAAACCATCAAAAAAATTTTAAATATTTAAAAAACCCTTTCCATAAATAAATTTATTTTTTTTAAAAATAATTAAAGGGAAATAAAAAAAATGTTTGACGATAATTGAGCCCTGACCTCTTGCCCGGGTATGCGGACGTTTATCCCAGGCTACGAAATCGTTAAGGAGATTGAAATTTAATTTTTTAAAAGCTAAGAAAGGGTTTTTGGGAATCTTTTTTTTTCCCCGGGAATTGACGGGCCCGGGCCCGGCCAATTTACGGGGGTTTTGAACTTTTGCCCCAAATTTCCCGCCCAAAGGGGAACCTTGGCATCCCCTATTTTAAGTTAAATTCGTACATGCTAAATTCATTTCCCAGGACTTAAAAACATATTTTTTCAAATTCTGCAACTTTGGGAATTTTCCCCGGAATTTCGCATCAGTCTATTGGAAAACATTTTTTTCGTTTCCCAAGTCATCTTCGTATGATAACTGAACATCTTTTTTCCCGTCGTCAAATATATTTTTTCCCTTGGATTCATTTTGGGAAAATTCAAAAAAATTTCAACCCTCTTCGCTTTAGATTTTTCCGCATATTTAAAGGCCGTTCACACTTCCCACGGTTTTTTGGGCCAAAACGGTCTGTAAAAAAGGGTTTTTGTTAGACATTGATCGGTTTTATTTAATCCCTCTTTGCAAAAAATTTTAAACCCTTATTGACCCCACACAGTACCGGTTGCCGGCCAAAAGTAACATAAAACGAATGCTTAAATAGCGACTAATAAATTTCCTGCATCGGGTGCGAATTTTAAAGGGCTTTCCCCTTTTTTTCGTCAATTTCGTCGCGCAGGCAGGGTTTTGGGTTTAAAATTTTTTAATTTAAATATCGCGGTGTTTTGCCGCCGTCCCTTTTATGCCGCGCGGACCAAGGCCCCCCTACCCCCCCCCACACTCTACGCCACTTTAATCCCGGAATCATTCAATGTCTTTTTCCCCCGGGAAAGATCTCTTTCAAGAGGTGATAAATGAGCTTTTTTTAATAAATAATTTTTTGCAACAACCCCAAAAAGTGTTTTGTCAAGTGGTAATATCACACCCTGTAACAATGAATCCTATGAAGTTTTTTTATTATTGGTAACCTAATAAACCCTTTTACGGGTATAAATTATAAAAGGGAAAATTTTTAAATGCCAATTTTTAGTGTTAGAAAAAAAAAAAAAAGAATATAAAAATAGTTATTAAAAAATAGAAAAAACACAAAAAGTTGTAATTTTTTGATCAAATTTTCCCCCCCCAAAATTTTCAATTTTTATTTTTGGGGTCTTAAAGCATTTCCCCCCCTCCCCAATTTACCCCTCATTTTTGGGGCCCAATAAAATAAATAGTATACTATGTATGCGGCCTGCGGAAAATAGCTGACTTTGGGCCCAGCAAAAAAAAAAGGTTGAGTCCCCTGCTTTCCCCTTTTATCTTTTTTCCCGATTTTTTTCATTTACATAACAGAAACAATAATTTCTGCATCGGTTTTAATGTTTTTTTGGGTTGTAAAGTTACCCCGGACTGCAGTGCCGGTTTTCGGGGACCCCTAACCTTTTTATAAATAAAGTTTTAATTCTTAAATCGTTTTTTTAAAACTTTTTTGTTGGGAATTGGGAAAAAAAGGGTTTTTATGTGTGGATTAACTTTTTAACGGGGTATCATTTTATATAAAACCTTTTTTTGGAAAGTTTTTGCTTTTCGTTTATTTTATTCTTTTTTTTTATTCTACTGAAAAAACACCCCAAAAGGGGTAGCCCAAACCTTTTTCCCAAAAAAAAAATTTTTTTCTGGTTTGAAAAGTAAAGGGGCTTTTTGTCGACGAAAACCCTTTCATCTCTTATAAAAAAATTCCTTTTATAAAAAAAACTTTTCGTTTTTTCATCGGGAAAGTATTTTTTTTTAATATTCAAAAAAACTATGTTTTTAAAAAAAGAATGAAAATCATTTTTCTTTTTTTTTGGGGGGAAAAAAAAAATTGGAAGAATTTTCCCGGAAATTTTTTTCCAACAAAAGGGGAAAAAATTCATTTCCTGGACTGCTTATGGTATGAAATGTATGGTATATATTTTTTATTTCTCTTATTCTTCATAAAAAAAAGTGTTTCAAAACTTAAAAACTATATTGGTTTTTTTAAAAATGGGGGGGAATTTTTGGTTTTTTTGTTGTTTTTTAAAAAAAAAATTTTTGTTTTAAATTTTGTGGAATGATTTTTAAAATAAAAAAAATCGTTTATGATTATAAAATCTTATATTTTAAATTTTATAATTTATTAATTTAAAAAAAGGTTTTATACATAAAAAAAAAAAAACATACATTGGGCCCACCAAAAGTGTTCGTACACTTGTTTTTCCCAAAAAAAATTTTTCTTTCGACTAATAAAAATTTATATCGAAATTCGTTAAAAAGGAATATGTTCTTTTGTTTTTTGAAATGATTTTCAATTTAAAAAAATAGTTTAAATTTATTTTAAAAAAATTTTAAAAATAAAAAAATTTAAAAAACTCCACAAAAAATCTTTTTATACTTAAAAAAAAAAATTTAGTATATTTTCCGGACGTTGGGAAACCCAAAATTTTTGGAGTTTAAATGAATAATTTTCATGATTTTTTTAGTGTCACTTTTTTTTTGGGGAAAAAATGTATAAAATTGTTTTGGGCATTTTGAAAAAAAAAAAAATTTAAAAAACAATATTTCGGGTTAAAAATTTAAAAGAAAAAAATTTTTAAAATGTACTTTTTTAAAAGTTAAAAAAATAATAATATTTTTTCAAGAAGCTTGGTGACCTCTGACAGAAAGGGTCAACAATGATTTTTTGAAAAATTCACATTATTTTTAGAGTTACAACCAAAAAAATTTTTCCCCCCTGGTTTAAAACTAAAAAAATGGATAAACCCACTTCCAAGTTATAATTTTTAAAAAATTCCAAAATTGAGCCCCTTTACAGAAAAGGGCCCGGAAACCCTTTTCGGAAAATATTTATTATAATAAAATTTTTTTCAAAAAAGGGGGTTTTGAAAAAAAGGGTTAAAATTTTATGTTCATTTTTGTCAAAATATTTACCAAATAATTTTTTTTTGTAATACTATTCTTTAAAAAAATTTTTAAACTTTTCTGTCCAAAAAACATAAAATTTTTCCCTTTTCCCCCCCAAAATCATTGGTTCCCTAATCCTGATATTTAAAATTTTCTTTTTTTATTTTATATAGTAAAAGGGTATATCTTTTTAAAGGGCCAAAAAACAACTTTTTAAAAGCCTTGGATACATTTCACCAGTTTTTTTTTATTTCTGCATCGATGTTCCTTTCCCTTTTTTTTGATTAAAATTTTACCACATTTTTTTTTTTTTTTATATGTCATGTTTTTTTACTGTAAATGCAAACTCACCAAATGTTTTACAGAGCTTAAATCATGTGGGTTTGGGGGTGTTTTCAGGGCGGCCCATCCTCGAAGTTACCGAATCACCATAGACGTACGTTGAAAACAATTTAATAATAAAAATGATTCACAATACTTTTTCAAAAAAACCAAATTTTCCAATCCTGGGAAATTGTTTTACCCCACAAGAACGTTTTTAACCCCCCATGCCAACTGCGGTGGGGGGTGTTCTTTTTCAACTTAATTTTTGGATTCAAATTGCCACCTCATTAAAATGAACGTCGGGAAAAAAAAAATTTTAATTTTCTATCTCCCCCAAATTTTTGTCAATTAAATTTTCCCGAAACTTTATCCGAATCTATTGGAAAAGGGGAAAGGTTTTTAATTAAAAAATTTAATAGAATAACTTAAATATCCCAATTTTTTAGTAGGGAAAAAAAATATTTTTATTCCCTTCTGAAATTTAATCATTACAAATTTAAAATTAGAGGCTTTGAAGTACTACACAAATTGGTTTAAATCTTATCTAACAGATCATCTCTCTGAATGCCTTCTGTTGAAGTTATGGGGTCAAGGAATTAAAAATGTATTTACTTGTATTAGATTCAAACGTCTGGCTCAATCTTTTTTTTTCTTTCCCTTGACGAAGTGATCAAGTGATAACAGAAATGCCGTTGAAATCTATGAGTAAGTTATGTTAAAAAAATATGTAACGACACAACTACAGTTCTGCTTTGGCTTCTAAGTAATTATCTGATTTCTGATTATTTATTTCCTTTTTTTGGTTTTATTTTTTAAAAAAGGTTTCAAGGAGAAAACTGTTTGAAATCAGAGGAATCCCCCTCGTCATTTTCTGCTTGATGTAGATTTTTTTATCTATTTATTTATTTATTTTATTCTTTTTTTAAAGCAGGAGAGTCAAATACTTACTTCTCTTGGTGTAATTGCTTAAAAATTTTTTTTCTTTCCTTTTCTAATATTAAAAAAACTAATACATATTTAATTTCTATCAACCGTTTTGTTTAATCCGGGAGCAAGCGCGCACTCGATACTAACTTTAATGGTCGCGCGGGGTGACTGAGACATCTTAATCCTTTTTTATATATTTATTTTTACTGTACGCGATAAAAATCGTAATTCCAGTGAATAATTTAGATAAGAGAAAGTATATTTACGTACTTTTAAGGAGATAATTTGAGAAAAAATATCAATCAAACTGGACCAAGAAGTTTCAAATGGGTGTGGCTCCCATTTGCCACTCTCAAAAAAGAGGGAAATATGTGACATTTTACTTCCCATGAAGAAGACTGCTATATAGGATACTCTGATGAGGTCATGGGTAACAAATAAACAGTTTTTCCAGAATTAAAGCTTTCGTTAGCCTGGGGTGACTCTGTGCCCCGCGCCCTCTCTCGGGTTAAAACGGGGTTTACCAAAAGTGTCTGATATTTTAGGTACTTTTCCGTTTCCCCGGCGCTGGTGATAAAGATGCCAAAATGATACAACCGACGCCAATCAGAATATTCCCGCTGGTAAACTTTTACAATCACATTTTTTATGAGTATATTGTATGTTGTCGCCAATAAAGCCTGATTGGCGAGATTTGCTCCGGTGAAACGGTAAAATACTGATATTTTTTAATGAAAATCAGTAAGCATTTAGCAAATAAAATCAGAGAAGGCAATTTATATCAAAGCTAGCCTCTACCCACCCGCTTCGTTGGGTATTTCCTGATATTCTATAACTGTATATCGTTTTTCTGAAGTTATTGATATACCTAAATCTTAGTATTAAGCCTTCCTTTAAGTTCAAAAATATTCTTATAGCTCTCATTAGTAGCGCACACTAAAATTTTTCAAGGTGGGGTCCAGGGTTGAAAGTCCACCATTTTGGTATCATTCTCCAATACGCCACCCGACATATTTTTTTGATTTTGTCGATTTTCGGAAACAATACAAAATTAGTTATTGAATAAATAATTAGCATTAATTAATAAAATTAATTATTAATAATTAATACAAAATTAAATTTTACGTAATATATATACATAGGATTATAACCAATTAAAAAAATCAAGGGCTGTAGGTGTGTGGGGGGTTTCCGGACCCCTAGGACACCCCCTTTGTGTGCGCCACTGGCTCTCACCTCTTGATTTTAAAAGGACGGACTCAAATTTCTAAATCTAATCTTTTACTCCCCCTTAACTATCCCTTGGGAATCGATATCTGCAAGATCCGTTGTTAGCGAATTTCTACTCAATAAAAGAAGCATACCTGCCAAATTTTAAGTCTGTAAGTTTAACAGTTCCGGAGATTTGGAATGAACGAGCGAGCTAGTCACTTTTCTTCTATATTTCTACAGATGTTACTATGTAGAATTGCCACACAAATTTATGATTGTTAATATTAAAAATATTAAAAAATTTACAACATTATAGCATATAACGCGATTTTAAATCAGAAATGTTAGTATATTTTCTTTAGTTTTAGTATGCATTCATCATTGGTATTTTTATAGTATTATAAGTAAATGTATATATTCTAATTAATATATTCTATTATTTTTAATTAAAATATTTTTAAGTTTTTACTTTATATATTTTATAAATTTTAATTACTGCAAAATCCGGCGTACAATATGCACCTGTATTTACAAACAGCAATTTTTAATTTTTAGGTATATTTGTTCCCCTTTTACGAAGCAACCTGAAAAGTACCTACGCAATGCTCAATGCGCTGTGTTTTCAAGTAATTTTTTCGAGGTATTATTCCAAGCTCTTGGACAAAAATAGTGTTCTTCTAGAACTACAACCCTTTTCTTTCATAAGAAATGTCATTTCTTCTAAATAAACAGCTTTTTTCGATGTACGTAGAAGTACAATTTTTTTCTATGCTCATCTTTTTTTTTTTAAATTTATTTTAAAAGCTCTCATTTTTATACCCGGCGTGTAACGCGCACCCGTTAATTTCGATCTTATTTTCTGTGTTAAAAGAGCGCGTTGTACGCCGAATTTTACGGTAATATATTTGGAAAAAAAAATGTAAGAAATATTTTTTAATAATGAACACAAATATTCTGTTTTGTATTTATTGAATGTATTATATCCATTGACGCATGCTGTTCTCTTTTATCAATTTTTCTAAAAAGGGGGAAAAACAATTAACACGATACATTTTTTTAAAAAAATATCTTGGTGATTTGATACCTCCGTAATTAAAATTTATTGAATTTCAAATAAGGATTTTTCTTAAGAATTTTCGGTATCTTCGTTTCGTCTACTTTTATAAGTTACTAAAATACATTCTTTTTACCAAGAATTTATCCAATATCTGTTAATACTATCGAGTATAAAAAGAAACGATTGTGTGTAAGGGAGGGATCAAAGAGCTCCCGGAATAAGGCAACTACAAATTATTAAAAAGTAGAACAATAATTTAATTTTATTGGCCTCAAAGTACTATTAATTTTTGAAAAGTCCTTTATTTGTTTCATCCATTTTGGATCATCTCGCTTGTATCCACAAAACAATGCCCCTTCAGTTTCATTTTTAGTCATGGAAACATGTAAAAATTATCTGGTGCTGGAAAGGTTTCCTTATGCTTTCTTCAGCATTTCAAGCATCTCTTAAAAGCCCTGGTTCCAGAGAAATCTTAAGATTTTTTCAGGCTCTGAGCCCTTATGCAAAAGTAGGCCTTACCTGAGATCTTGAAAAGTAGACACAGTATTAAGCATGCAGGTAAAATAATCGTTCAAACGGTAATTTGAAACAAATGTGCACGACTCAATCATAAAAATTTAGGCACAAACCGGTTCTATCTATTACCCCTAGACCTAGGCTATGGTATTAGCCCTAGGCCTAGACATGTGGACAACGGTCATCACATAATAATGCAGTCTGATCACTTTTGCCAGTTGACATGTAGTTCGAAATTCCCCGTTTTTCGGAGAACAAGTACGGGAATAATATATGACCATTAAAATTACCCGGATCATGATCGAATTTAGACAGAGTCGAGAACGGAACGAGGTTCACATTGATTACGAGACCTTGGGCCCGGACCCAGTTGTCCCATGCCTTAAGACGTACCTGGTCTCAGAAGGTGATTTCTCTAGCAAAACACAGAATATGATTTTTACACGCTGCTCCAAAAACGATTGAAAAATCCGATGAATGAAAAATTCGTTTTGTCAGAAATGATCTGTAGCTAACGTCAACAATATAAAAAATAAATTCCAGATGGCTGTGCCTTTTCCCTATTAGTGTTGCCAACCCCCAAAACAGATATTTCTTCACCAACAAACACCTGCGTGAATGTTAGGGACCATTCCGGGAACTTCTTGACTAGTAGTATACATAAAGTTGACTCTAAACAATAGTTATACATCTTTTTTAAATGAAACAGTGTTTGGCGTAACTTGGCAAAATATGGCTCTTGTGCCTGTTATACAACTAACCCATCTACTTATACGTGGGTGAGTCGGAAAGTAAGTTTTCCCTGTAGACTGTGGTCAGAGTTGTGTAGGAGAGTCAAAACATAGAATGAGACATTAAAGATAAGACATAAGTTTATTTGTCCACATAAGTACCAAGTACATTGAGACATTTGTCATGCTGCTTTATAAGCTTCAAAAAACCCCCAGGAAAAACTCAGGGCTTTGAATACGGAAGGAACGTTTACTTTTGAGTGGACTTTTTGGAGGTTGGAACCAAGGTGTCATAGTGCCTACACGGTATTGTGACACTCTGATCAAAATTTAAAGATGTGATTCGGAAAAAAATGTCCTGGGTTTCTCAGATCTGTCGTTCTGTTGTTGGTTGACAATGCGAGACCATACTAGGCGACGGCAACTCTTGGTTGGGAGCGCCTACACCATCCGCTAGTTCTGATCTCGCATCAAGTGACTTTCATCTGTTTCTGGCTTTGAAAAAGAATCTCGCCTGAAGGCTCTTTGGAGGCAATGCTGAAGTCAAACAAGCCGTTAAACGCTTCTTTCGCATACAAAGCCCTGAATTTTTCCTGGAGGAGTTTTTGAAGCTTATCAAACGGTATGAAAAATGTAGCAATGTACTTGGTACTTATGTGGAAAAATAAAGTTATGTCTTATCTTTAATGTCTCATTCTATATTTTGACTTCTGCACTCAACCCTGACCACAATTGGAAACTTACTTTTCGACTCACCCTTGTACATATTTTGAAGTTGATTACATTACGTCTGTTATTTTGGCGGTAATATGTGTGTGGCTTCTCAGAATTCAGAATACGAAACATCAGCCAAAAAGTGTCACAAACTTTACCAAAGCATTTGGAAGTAGCTGTAATCAGACATCCCAAGCTTCTCTCTCTCTCTCTTTCTCTGTATTCTGTAGAAACTTCCGCTTTAAAATGTTCAAATAATCGATTTTCTCCATTGTGGTTTCGGATGATCGAATTCCCCCTTCCTCTTTTCGATTATTTCGTGATACTTGGCAAAATAATTCTTTTGTACAAATTTGTATCTCTTTAAACCAAATACGTACATTATTTATTTTCAAAGGTGTGAATTATCCTTTTACAGAAATTTTTGGATAATATTCCTTTTCAAAAATTGTGTACTTAAGTCATTCAATTTATTAACTCTTAAAAAATACTTCGTGTATTTTATAATCAACACAACCTTCGTTATTATATTTTCACAATTATTTTCGAATGATACCGGTATGGATAGTTCTTAAAACAGCCCTTTTTGACAATAGAAAAGATGTACCATAAAATCCGGCGTATAACGAGCGCCTACACTTTCTAGCTGCATTTTTTAATTTTTAAGTTGTGACATAGCCATCTGTCGACAGCTATGACGTGGGGGTTCCGCGTAAGTTAGAGGTGTGGGATTATCGGAAGGATGAGACATTCTATAATTCTTAATACGACTTTTATTAAGAATTTAACTTAAATTACTTATATAACGAACAAACTTATATTAAGTGAGAATAAACCAAAGTATGCCGATTTATTTAAGTTAGATCGCACAACTAGATCACTTATCAAAATATAACTAATTATCTACCTAATCTCACTTCAATATTAAACTATCGTTCAGAATATAATCCTCCTACCTTGGTTGAAGACTCAACAATACTGATACTTGCAGGTAGACTGATGTACTCGTGTGCAATTGTTCCTCCTTATAATTATTAGCGAGAGTAGGCGTCTCCTTGATTCTTGAGTAGACCGTCTAAACACAATTCCAACTGTTCCACACTAAGCTTCCTCTAAGATTGCCATTCGTTCTCACTAAACTTTGTATCCTTTTAAAGGATATCTTATTTGCATTGTTGCTTCGTTTTTCCTCTTGGAATTGGGTTGGAAAAGTTTTGCCATTAATCGTGGCCGTCAAAGAACGTAGGAGTTATGTTAGAAGAAGAACGCGAGAGATGTCACAAAGTATACTCGCCGTATAACGCGCACCCCCTTTTTTACGAAGAAATCTGAAATACATGTGTGCAATGCTCTTATGTTTTAAAGTAATTTATTCAAGGTATTATTCCAAGCTTTTGAAAAATAGTATACTTTTAGAACTACAACCCTTTAAGTTAACAAGGAATGTCTCTTTTCTTTTAAATAAACAGTATTTCGATATATGTAAAGTCTAATTTTTGTCAATGCTCGTCTCTTTTCTTTATTTTTAAAGCTCTCATTTTCATACCCGGTGTATAACGCGCACCCGTAAATTTCGATCTTACTTTTTTGTGTAAAAGTGCGTTATACGCCGGATTTTACGGTAATTTTCATGAAATGTGTTTTTCCGTTGTTCATTGTGGTGGAAATTCTGGCAAGGGTCTTAACTATGAAAATTGAATCATTTTTTCAAAGAATAATCAACGCTATAAAAGTGATTTCTTTTTCCTGAGTACAAATGTGTGAGCAATTCTTTTAACATTCCTTTTTTCACCAGCAGTCTACTACTTCTATTCGTTCACTCGAAATAATCCTATATGCATTGCCGCTAATAAACAGTATAAGCTCCAAATAGACATCTAAAGGGACTCATAGTAACTATAAAAATAACTTCTCTATAGAGAAAAATAAATACTATAAATTGATCCGTTGTAGATTACAGAAGTATGGCATGTGCTGGTAGATATTAATTTCTTTCAAAATTCATGATTTTTAAACACGCTCTTATGAAAGAAAGATCTGTTTGTTTACAATATAATTATAACCTTTATTGAGACTCCCTGGCAAGAGAATATATATGTATTCCATCAAAATACCATTTTTTTTTCATTATTTATGGGTATATAAGAGATAAAGTAAGTGCATACAATGTTTACTTGTTCATTCAGGCTTTATATTTCTTTCCACCTCAAGTATTACAGTATTTGATTGGTTTTGGTTCCATTCACAATTAATTCGGTTGATATATTCTTGAGAAATTGATTCAGTAATAACAATATCGAGTTCTGAGAACGAAAAAGATAAATGGAATTCTCTTTATGAAGCATAAATATTGTGTAGAGCGTTGTTGACTTGCGCTCATCACACGGGCAAAGTGGGGGGAAAAATTAAACAGAATTCCAGATTTATATATACAAATTTAAGAATAATCTATTAAAAAAAATTGTTTTATATAATTGTAGCTGGTAACTAATATAAAAAAAAAATTTATAACAAAGTTTTATAAATATCGAAGCAAATTTTTTACAAGAACTTGAATTTAAAAATGCTTTTATCTCCAATTAAAAGTTGGGAATACTTTAGAATAAAAAAATTATTAAAACTTGCATTGTACAAACTATACAACTGTTCAAACTCATTGCTCAAATTATAAAACTGTAATTTATGTGTATTGTGTAGTTTTGGTTTTTTTCTCAATACATAGTAATCAGGAAAAAATAATTTCAAATCTTCATTTCCGCATTTTAATTTGTACTTCAATTTACTGCTTCAGAAATAATGCTCCTAATCACCTTTTTCTCAAAATTGCTGCAAATTTTTAATGTGTCACCTCATACCAAAATCTCATACAATTGTCCATAATTTGTAACCATTATATTGAACAAGACTTAAATGTGTCTTTTTATTACTGTTCTCGTATTTGAGATGAATAAATTTATTACATCATCACGAAACTTTATATATATATATATATATTGGGAGAGAGAGAAATTTATCAATTATTGTGGAAAAGAATGAATATATTTTAAAAATATTCGAAATTCTTTTCGAAAATTGAATTGACGAGAGATACATAGACTTCTATATTCTTAAAATAATTATTTTCAAAGACTCTAGTAATCTGAGATAATTTGAAGTCATTTTTTATCGTATGTAGAAATTATACTCAAAATTTTCAAGCTCTTGTGAAAATTTTTCTAAATCAATTTTGTATTGCTGGGAGTTGCTGAAAATTTCATTTAGACATTAGTTGAGTTATATATTAACTCTCAGGAAAATAAATAAGCTATGCATTCTTATATATTGTACTAGCTGGTATACTTGTTCTTCGCCCGGGATCAATTAAAAAATAAAACAATAGAGATAAAAGGTAGTAACGTAACGGAGAATATTAGGGCCCCCTGCAAAGTCAAGTTTCGGTTTCATGCCCTCTATAATCCCGCCCCTCCCCCGTGATGCGAGAATGTGCGTTACGCCACCGATTAAAAGATAAAGAAATTTTGAATGTGTTAATTTTAAATGAATTGCGAATTAAAAAAAGACTTTTAACATATATCTGTTCAACAAAAAATCATATTTGCCAAATTTTAAGTCTGTGGGTCAGATATTTGAAAAAAAAAAAAAAACCCGCCGTAACTCTCATTTGGGGTGACTTTTGTAAATCCCCTTCTTCGTTGATCTGCTGAGTAAAAATAACATGTTTTCCAAATTTCAAGGTTGTAGGTTTAAGAATTCATAAACGAGAATTTTTTCTACATGAAACACTCTCGCAGCCTCCCTTGGGTGACAGTTTTCGCAAAACAACTTCTTAGCGGATCTCTACTCCATGAAAGGAACATACTTGCTGAATTTCAAGTTTGAAGATCTAATACATCGAAAACGAGACTCTCTCTATAACGCCACCGTCACCCATCGCAAACCCCTTAGGAGTCAATTTTCGTAGACTCTTTTGTAACGGATCATGAAAGGAACATGCCTACCAAATTTCAAGTCTGTAGGCCTAATATTTCAAAAATGGGAATATTTTTCTATAACGGCACTTAATCCCTCGCAATCCCTTATAGGGTCGATTTTCAAAAAAAAAATCCTTTCTTATAGGATCTCTGCTGCTTGAAAGGAACATGCCTACCAAATTTCAAGTTTGTGTGTCTAATAGTTTTAAAACGAGAGTATTTAACTCAAACACCAACACCTCGCACCCACTCCTTAGGGTTCTATTTTTGTAAAACTTTTTTTTTTTTTTTTGCAGTGGATTTCTTTTCCATGAAAGTCCAAATTTGAAGTCGTAGGTCTAACAGTTCAAAAACGGAATTCTCTTTTGTCTATATCGTCCCTTTAAAACCCTTCTCAACCCACCTTGGGGGTCTATTTTTGCAAAGTTGGTTTTTGTAGTGGATATCTACTCCATGAAAGGAACATGCCTACCAAATTTTAAGTCTGTAGGTCTAACAGTTCAAAAACGGAATTCTCTGTTGTCTATATCGTCCCTTTAACCCTTCTCAACCCACCTTGGGGGTCTATTTTTGCAAAGTTGGTTT